>JAKKIK010000268.1:0-37636 GCA_024500135.1 Heterodera carotae
GCAAAGTGCTTAGAAATAAGCAGATTTTCAGTTTCTAAGCTGCGACCTCTCAAAATAAGCAGATTTCTTAGAAATAAGCAGACTTGGCAACCCTGATATTAATGATTTAAAAACTGCATTATTTGTCTGAGTTCGACAATTATCAACCAACTGTCAATTTAAATTAACCAAGCTTAGTAATTTTTTTTAGATATTTTCTACTACATATTTAAAGATTGTAATAGCACTCATAAATTTTGATATTTATTTCGCCATTTTTTAACGTCTAACCGAAAAAAAATGCTAATAAAAAGATAATTTAAGGGTCAAATTTCAATTGTGTCGGCTGGAAATTTTTATTTATTGAAAGCCCAACCCGATTAGTAAAAAAACTCATTAAAGTTTAAATTTGCAACAAAAAAAATTTATTTCAAGTTAAATTGCCTAAAGCATATCAAGATTCTTCTATTTTACGACTTTCAAAATCGAATTGAGAGATGCTACATCTTTTGAAGATTGTCAAATTTTTTATGCAGAAAAACATTAATTTACTTCGTAACTTCGCCGCATTGAGTTTATTTATTTGTGCTTTATGTTGATTATTGTTGTTTCAGAATGGATAGAATCTGCTGATGCCATTAATTTGTTAATTTTTTATAGACGCATTACTGGCGCAATTGTTAATTTACTTTTAATTTAAATTTCATTTTTGCAAGCTTTCGTCCACAATTAACAGTGTAATTGTCTGTTCTCTCGTTTTCGGTAGCTTTGTGGTTTTATAATTTGCTGAAATGGTAAAATTTATAAAGTATAATTTCTTAAGAAACAAATTTAATTATTAATCTTTTTTTCATTAGTAGCAGTGCTATTTTCATTAAAGAGAATATTTGCCATACATTTTTAATTGTTCTTTTGTTTTTATTTTAATATTTATGTGTCTTTTTAGCATTTTTTGGAAATTCATTTTTTAGAAATTAATTTAATAATTATTGAAACATTTTCATTTCAAAATAATTTATTTCGATTAAGCTACAACGGTCATTTATTCAATAATAAATCATTTTTCTACGGCACTTTCCAGTTTTCTGTATGCCCTTTTGATTGAAATAAGTAATTTTGACATGTGCTTTACTTTAAGAAAATTTTGAACGTTATATTTTATATAATTGCTAATCAAATTTCCTGTAATTAAGCAATGCAATGCCAAGGATATTATATTGTTGCAAGAAAAAAAGATGCAAAATGGCTGTGGGCCGTGGTTTCAAATTCAAGAATAGCCAATATGGAGGTATTTTGTTAGTTTGAAAAGCCCGATTGGAAAATCACTATTCCGGAGCACCGTATGAAACAAGGGGAGCAGCGTCATAATCATTAATTATTATAATTTTGGTTTAAAAATCAGGAATTATGAAATTGGTTTTTAAAAGTTGCAATTTGTTATTAAGTTATTAAGAAAATAATTTTTGAATTGTTAAAATTATCTTATTTTATTTCTGTAGGTCAAAGTTTATGAGCAAGTTGTTGAGGTACTTATAAAAATTTTATCTTTTAGTAACAATATGTTTATTTAAATTTTTCTGCGATGTTACTTAGTATTTAACGATCGTTGAAAAAGGATGATTAATCATTGATTTCTTTTGATTATTATTGACTGGCAAATCTTTTTAAAATTTTATCATAGTTTAATTGAAGATTCGAAAAAACAGCCATTGTTTACTTAGCTGAAGGTCTCACTGTTCTCCAAACCAAAGTGCTAAAATCAGGTCATTCGATGGAGTGCAATTTTTTCCGATCAAACATTTAAATATCCATATTGTGTTGAAACGAATTTTACCTTCGAATCTTTTAACTCAGCCGTTTATTTTTTTAAAGCCAAGGGAATTTAAGTCTTAGAATTTACTTGTTTCATTCCACAGTTTTTCAAAAAATGTTCTTAAATATTATACCTTTTTGGAAGATTTTTTTGGCCAAGTATTTTTTTAATTTAAACAAATCAATGCCTAATAAAACTATTTAATCGGGTTTTTTTCCTTGGTTAATGAAAGCCATAATTTTTTTTAAGGTAGGAAAAATAAAATCAAAATTTTAATTAGAATACGAGTCATGATCAACTTTTAAGCGCAATTTCGTCTTATTTTCTCAAACACAGAGATCTTTTTGTTTCTATTGGTAATAACATTTCGTTAGTTCTTAAAGAAAATAGTAGTTAATTAAATGTAATAATTTTTATTCAATGTATGCTCAAAACAAAATTTATTTATTCTCTACAACACCATGAGTTTCAACATTCTGTTGCACTAATTTTAACATAAAAGTTGAACAACCGATTTATCCTCTTGTGAATTACAGTAATGTCAATTATTTTTTAAATTTGATTTTCATAAAATTTTATTGTTTGAGTACTAATATTGACTATAAATTTTCGATTTTTCCGATTATCATTTCTTCTAAAGAAATTTAAGTAATTGTTTATTCATATACTTCAAAAGTTTCTTCCTACCAGAACCATAAAAGTTCGACCACTTTGGATATTTTCGACACATGGAATCGTGAATTGTGTTCACTTCGAGTCATAATTTTCGCGCTAATAAGCTAGTTGACAGCTTTTGTTTATTTTTTTTTTCTTAATTTTTACAAATAAATTTTAAAATTTTGTTGTAATGATGGCAAACGAAATTGCTGTAATTTCATAGTCTCAATATTCAGAGAGTGTGCATGACTAAAAATTAATTTTTCGCGGTCAAGTAAAATTATAATTGGTTCCAACTTATTTTTTCGTATAAATTTGGTTTTCATCTACTGAAATAATTCCTTTCATTGATTATTCTTTAAATTAAAATAGTAAACGGGCATAAGCATTAAAATGTAACCAATTATCAACAAATATTGTACATTAATTTTTTCTATTTTTTATTCCAATTTATTTTTAAATTTAAATTTTTGGCGAGTCAACATTGCTTTTTTTTTTGCTAAACTTTTATTATATAAGAAATATTGATTCACTTCACTTTGTCTAAATTCCATACGAGTACTAAAATTTAGTACTAATATTGTATACTGTGATTTCGAATTTTCTACTTGAATTTATTGCATATTTGCATGAACTCAAGTTGTGTTCTGTCTGATTAAACTTATTCTTGGAAAATAATAGATATTTTAATAAAAATAATCTCTATTCAATTGAAATTTTATTTTAAAATTGAATAAACCGATAAGATATTAATTTTGGCATAAAGTATTTTGGTATTGAATTGGTTATATGCACATTTGCTTAGATTTTTCTTAAAGGTACGTTTATTTAGTATATTAAAATTCACATTTACAAGGCCAGCAATAAAAAAATAAAAAATAAATTTGTTTTTAAATAAATCTTATTTCGCTTTACATAAAACCATCTTTGGCCATTTTTTTTGTCGCGCGATGTATGTGTCAATTATCACAGTTCAATTCAAAATTCAATTTTAGCCTTTTCAAACGTAACGTAAAGGAGGTCTGTTGTTCAGCTGATTGCCATGATTTTGGTAATCATTATTTTTCTTTTTTATCCAAAAAATAAAGCCTTTTAAGCTCATTTTTAAAACTTATCACCTTATCTTTCTCCATAATTTTTTTTGTATAATCGCATGCTTGCTAAACTTTCCTGCCACGTAAGCAAAAATTCATAGTTTAATTAATCATATAGTTTTCATGCTTTCTTACTCTATTTATTTATTTTATGTGTCCAATGTTTTGATAAAAAGTAAAAATATTAATAAATACTTTAAGAATTTATTTCAATATCAAAGTGATGCTTAGCATTATTTAATATTTATTTTTTTTATAAGATTAAGTTTGCAATCTAACGTTTTTTCGATAGTAGAGTTGGAGTCGGTGAATATAGTCGGCAGCATCTTTTTAACGGAATAAGTGGCACAAGTCATTTTTATGGCGTACTAATATTTCAAAATCTGTAAATACTCAATGGATTAATTATTCTAATTAATGTTCATTTTAATTTGTTAAATTTTACTATCCGTAGGTTCAAATATTTGGTCTTAAATCAACAAATGTCATGACATTTCGTAAGTCCCCCCGTTTATAAATTGACTTAGTTTAAAACAAAATTTATTCACAACCTAAGATTAATTAAATAATTAAAAAATTTGCATTCTAGATTATATTTTGGAACGAAAAATGCAATTTCAAACAAACTTTTATTTTAGAAAATTAATGATTTTAAAGATTATATTTTACAGGTATTTTTTAATTAATTATTAGAGATTTTAGTGTTGTCTAATTTTTTGATTACGAAATTCTCAATCTGTTGCGTGGATAAGAAAATGCTAGTTTATTATTACCTTTATTTTTAATTATTTATTTAAAAGCATATTCTGATAATGTCAGTGTGAAAACACTTTTAACAAATTAAATTTCGTTGCTACAAAAATTTTACGTTTTATTTGTTCAGTACAATTTATTGTATGCTCTTGTGAATAAATTTTTTGTTTGTACATATTTTTATTCATTCTTTTATTCATTTTAATGGCCTGCTGAACTGATGAGTGGCTTTTGCTTAATTTTCCTCAGCAATGAAGCTTGACATCTGATCTTTGATTCGATCAGAAATGAAGCTTGCTCTAGATGTGTCATAAATGTTTTAATCTTCGATGTGAATAAATCAATTAGTTTCGACCTTATTTTGAATAGAGAAAAATTTCATTTCCTTCAGCATTATAAAGAATTGTAATTAGGGTCTATTTTCTTAACAACAAATAATATATCTGTTTTTTTTAAGTATTGCATTGTTGCAAAATTTATTCCAACAAACAAAATTATAAATTAATTCAATTAAATAGCCAACTCTTACTTATCTAAATGTTTCACTTCTCACGAATCATCAACATGGCTTGCTTATTTGTGATATTATTAATTTATTTTTTATTACAGTGAAAAAAACCTTCTAAGCTCATTTTAAACATTTCATCAGTGCTTCCGCCATAATTTTTAGCAAAATATTGGAGTTATTGAATGACTTTTGACAAATTGGAAAAATTACATCTAAAAATTTTTGCGTTATTAATTAAAAAAATGTTTGCTTTTAAAATTAACACTTAGTGTATTTTTATTATGCCATTTTTAATTGGTTTACCATTTTAAAAATTTATTATTAAAAATTTATATTGTCAAATATTTAAGATATGGACGCCTTTAAAAAAATCTCTTGATTTGGAGTTGAAATTGAAAATGCGCTGTTCGCTTTTTTCGGCGTTTTGTGTCCGTATAAATTTCACTTCACATAAAACCTTCTTTTTGGTTATGTATGATTTAACAATGTGAGCTCATTTTCATTTGTATTGTATTTGACAGTGAATAAAGCCTTTTCATTTTTATAATAAAATTATGATTTAGAATATTTAATATCTATTTTACAAACAGAAAAGTTTTGGTCAGGCCTGCGCACGTAAATGTGTAAAACATTCCGTTACGGTCGCGGTAAGTTGTGGTCATTAGTTTGTGTTTACACAAATTCAATGCCTTGATCTGTCCATCATTATCGGAAATCAGTCGATTTGTGATCTCGTCCACAGAACAGTGTAATAATTGTGCAAATTGTACAAGTAGATTCATTGCAAAGCACTAATAAACGAATTTATGCGCACAAACGTGAATGAATTTAGTCAGTGAGCGGCGGTAACATAGTAACGGCAATGATATGGTAACGTACCAATACACGGGCATATGGTACGATATATTTAAGATTAAACGCGGAAGGAAATCGTTTCGAAAAAAGTAGGCCTTTGGGTGTATAAAACGCAGGAGAAACTGCAATTTCATTCATTTATATCATTCTAATAAATTAAAAATGAATAATTTTATTGAGATTGGTGACGATGCCGAGGATGAAAGACAACACCAATTTCATCATAATCAATATCCGCAACCAAAGCAGCAGCAACTACAGCAAAATGGAGATGTATCCGGAATGGATCACAAAAAGTACACTCGAAATCAATACTGGAAACTGAAGCGACAAAAATATCTTCTGACCTTCAAAATGTGTAAAAAATGTTCAGATGGAATGTTTAACTGCAAAAACGACATTAATGAGTGCAATGATGTGGGGTAGACTTGATCATACATCTGTGCGGAGACTGTTCAACGCTGAACATGAGACTCAGTGCGTGAACCATCTCTCATCTACAAACTCGCCGCAACTTCAAGGCCAACGATTTTCAGGGTACAACAATAACACCAAAGATTACAAATATGGTCGACCCTACAATAGAAGCAATAACAATTACGATTATCGTAGAAACGGGATTTAGACGATTCTTTTTTCATATTTCCGTATTTGTATTTAAAATGATCATTGATATGATGACGGATTGATTTAAGTGAAAAAATGATTTTTGATGGTCCATCGGTTTATAGCATACAAAAATTCTTTTTATTTTAGTCGTAAATGTGACAACCGTTTGGCTAAATGATAGATTACTTGTAGGAAATTTTTTTGTAAAATGCCGCAATTTCCGATTGTCTTCTCGACGTATTGTTCAAGAGCTCGGCATGCAATGAACAGATGGCGAAGGAATCCCATCGCATATAGATGGATAGGAAAGTCGTTTGTCCCACTTTTTCTCGACCATTTGCCCTTTGAACCCTTGTCCTTATTTTGCACCTTTCTAAAAAATGAATATGAATAGTCTATTGGAGCGACAATTGCAACGTGAACAACTTCGAGCTCGTCTCGGGATCCTAGTGGACGAAGTTGATATGGTCGTCGCGCAGCTTATCAACAACTACAGAGAAGACGTTTTAATTTTGGCGGTATATTTTTTTATTACAAAAATCATTTATTATCACATAATAAAATTTTTGTGTAAATTTTCAGGGAGTTCCGGTGGAAGTTGTACATGAGTCACATCATCCCGCTCCGATGCAGGACCAGCAACATGAGCAGAGCAATGAGTCAAATCACTTTGACATTGTGTTTTATCAGGAGGATCCTGTTGTTGGGCGTGAACAGCAACAGCCAGTTGTGTTGCAGGAACAACAGCAGCAAAACATGGAGCAGCAACCACTGAACTTGGACATGCAATACGACAACAATGTCGTCAACAATATTAATGGTTTGGTTATTTATTGTTCGTTTAGACAAAAAACTGGGTAATTACAGTAGCAAATGAAGAATGGGGAGAACTTTCTCCAGCTACATATGCAAGAATGATCCAGGAAGAAGTGGACGGATTGCGTCACGATTTAAGTGAGATTTTTTGTTAAAGGTTGGGTAAAAATAATTTAAGTGGAAGGCCGAATGCTGCGTATGGCTGATTAGCAGTGTGGCCTTTCTACAACAGACGTTAGAAACAATCAGTTATCAAGAAATCTTTACTTTTTAGCTAATGAGACGAATGAACAGATGAAGAAACAGTTCTACAACAACAACATCAAGCAGTATCTCCTGCACTAGTACAAATGCTTGGGACACACCTCGATCGAGTCATCAACGACAAATACCACAGCATATACAAAATCCTACGTATCAAGTCCCGCAGGCACTGGAATTAATTTTTTCTGACCAGTGCCTGCTCTGCATGGGACAGCATGCCATCGAAGTGAATGTAACCATTCGTGGCAATAATTGTGAGTGCGTAAACATATGCGAGAATTGCTACGCAAATGGATGGTGGGACCAGTATGTTGTGACGTCCCGTGAGCAAGCCGCACAGCAAATAACAGCCAATGAGGATCCTTTCACTGGTCTCCCTAGGGGAGACCAAGAGAGCTACAACAACTGTGCAAAGCAAATTTTTTTCGGCGTAGTCTGAGACTTTTGCTCTCCGTCTCTTCCCCGACGCACTGTTTTATTGAATTTTCATTATTGAATAATGCAAAACACAAAATTGTAATGCCCAAAAACCTGATTATCCTTGCCAATGCATAGCATCGGTACTGCAATACCGAAACACATTTTAACTAAAAGCAGAGTAAAATGAGAAAACCCATTGTCATTAAACAATAAGGTGTTTTTTAATACGTTTTAGTAACGTATTATTTTAGATTAAAACAATAATTTGAAACCTACTCTTGAAAAAATGAATCAATATTGGAAAATATAAATTTGATGATAAAACATATAAATGATAAAAAATGCACATTCTTTATAACTTCGAATCGTCAGAACAAAATAAAATCATGAACAACACATCAAATAATTCTTCGTAAAGTTATAAAATATAATACATATACACTGGATTAGACCAATCAAAAATTAACCCTTTTGACATTTGAATTTTTTAGCCCTTAAAGGTATGAAATCCCACGCCTAATAATTTGAATTTTTAGCGCCTCAAATGGGTCCATACCCTTGGAAAACATCCCATAGATACGGGTTTACATTGATACATTATGCCAAAAATTTTAAAAATAACGCTAAAATTTTGGCGCCAAATTCAAAATCGTAACGCCAGTACAGGACTAACTACTAACAGACTATGTCATCAAGTTCTAGTGCTGAAATATTTATTTAAAATTATCTTATCTTCTCACATAAATATTAAAAATGTATTGTGAGCCTTTGTTGATACCAGTCATAGTGTTAGCGTTTTGCTTCTTTCCATGAAAAATAAATCGTTGTATGTACAATATGTAGTACTCATCAAACGCATAATATGAATGCATATCAAATTTTAAGTTTTTTGTCTTAATTTATTTTGCCTAACTTTTAGTGCTTACATTTAAGAAGCGTTAATCTATTGTATTTTTATATAATTTTCTTATTGCATAAAGTACTAAAACAATTATTTACAGTCTGTTGAATTATCGTAAATTTAATATTGTAGTGCTTTTATTTTAAAAGTTTAGTATTTCTTAAGTTTTTGTAATTATATTTAATAATTATATGTCACCATTGTGTTAACTCTTTAACTGCTGGCTTTTTGCCTCTTTTTAGCTAGTTCAACCTAATACAATAGAACTTATTTCTATTATTTTAATATTGGAAAAAAAATTTTGAAATTATTTTGATATTTTACGAGATGATTGTTTCATTTTATTAAGCGCCATATAAAGATAAATATTGAAAAAAATAATTATGTATCGCTGTTCAATTGACGGATACCTTTATAAATAAATTACGACACTATTATTTGACCGGGCAAATATTCAAATTTTACATAAACATTTATTATTTGTTTTTAATTCAATATACGATTTTTAATATCAATTTAACTATCTATAAAATTTCTTGGTAGTGCTTCAATGTTTTGAGTCTCTGTTCAGCTCACAAATTTTTATGTTTTCTTGGTTGATCCAGAATATTTTCAAATTACTTTAGAAATTATTTCTGATTTTCGCTTAAATATTCAACTCATGCTTACGTTAATGAGACACTTCGATACAAATTATTTACAGTATTTGAGGGTACATGAAATGCTATGTTTTAATTTGCACAAGATATAAAATGAATTTTATGAAAAATAAAATGCGACTAAAATTTAATTAAAGAATTTATAAATTTATCTAACAAAAACAGTCACGTTTTCATTTTAGATATTCATAATTTCAATTAATTCCGAGTTCTTCAATTGATTCAGGAGCTCTGGATTTGATGAATTTGTCGATTGGTAGTAGTTTAGTACTGTACTTTGGTCAAAAATTTTGGCGCTATATTTGAATTTGAATTTTCGTGTCGAAAATAGGTGTTTGAAACTCAAACCTATTTGGCCCTTTTGGAACCCATACCTATTGGCCACCTTTAGAGCTCAAACCTTTTGGGCACTTTTGGAAGAATGATGGGTTTGTTCTTTTACTATTGTCACTATATCGAATTCTTTTTTCTTTATGCATACAAGAATTGAACTCTCGACCTGATTCTCCCAAATACCCTCTTAATGTTCTTGCTCGATCTGTTTCGGCAATGATAGTGTGAAGTTACGGCAAGAAATAATTCATCAAACAGTTTCAATTATTTAATTTTATCCTCTATTTTCATGCAAGAGGAATATCTATCTATTAGAGTCATTACATCCGGCTTTTTTTTGGTCAAGAACTTCAGGGTTAATGAATTAATTTGGGTCCATTTTTATTAAGTAGTCTTTAATTAATTAAATTTTTGTAATTTTATGATGCATCTATTTTTGAATTTATTTTTTTCCTTCTACATAAGTTAACCTGCTGACCAGATACGGTCTTCGTTTTTCCATTTGTCTTAATGGTATGTGAAATGTTGTATCATTGTGTTTTAAATTTTCGTAATATTTTTCTAACGTTTTAATACCAAAATCTATCTTTATTTTAATGGTTTGCTTTAATGTAATGTAGTTCAATTTTGAAACTTAAAAGAATTGTTATTGGCTTTCATTAAAAGTTCTCGAAAACTCGATTTTTCATATCATAATTTTGATTGATCAGCATTAATATTGGATTAGCACAACTGGGTCGTTAAATACTTTTTAATATTCGAAATATTTTTATATCTTTTGCATCAGAATTCTAATTTAATTATGATTTATTTAATTTTTAACCCAACTGATAATTTAAACCAACCAAGCTATTTATTTATTTATCGAACAAACCACACTGTTATTGTTTATTATATTAATCTGTATTCTTTTTAAAATGTTGTCATTTATTATTTTTTATACCATTTATTTATGCTGTTTGATAACTAATTAAAAATGTCTGTCCAAGCCATGGGACGCTCTTGTCCTAATATGGGACATTATAAAGTTCAATTTTTTGCATATTTCTCATAATCCAAAATTAATTTTTTTTTATATGAGTTATTTTTATTAGGAATGCAACAATTCTAGTTTATTTGAAGTTTTGTCTTCGTTAAGATCCAATAGTTTTTTGAGTCTTCAGTTCGGGTTACTTTTTTTTGAAATATTTTATGATATGGAGTTTTTTTGATTCTAAAAATACTTATCTTTAAGAATAGACTTTAATTTTTTATATTTCAAGCATTGTTAATCACAGCTTGATGAATAAATTTTTTGTAATTAATCTCTTTTAATTGAAGGGATTATTTTTCAATATGCACAATGGTCAAAAGAATTGAACCAGTCGGATTGGAATAAACGTGAACAGTGTCGAATTTTTTAAACTTCGCTAATAACCCAAAATTGATAATTCAGCAAAATTTCATTTAGTTTTCTATAATAATCGTTTGAAAGTCTGTGGTAGAATAATCTCTGTTTAAATTTTATGTAATTGATATTACATATTTGTTAAAATAAAAGTCTCACGGTCTATTGTTTTTATTATATATTCTATTGTGACTAATTATAATTTTATAAAATTGTAAAAATTAAATGAATGATTCTATTTTTGTTTAAATTATTGTCAATTGCTTTAAATTCTTTCTTTTTTTCATTGATAAATTAGTCTGGGAAGGGTTTATTTTTTATTTTAATATTTAATTCATTATTGTTACTTGACTAACTTGAATGTGTCTTGGGTTCTCGTATCATCATAAGACCAAACATCTTGCTTGTATTTATTTTAGGTTAAAGTTAAATGCTTTATTTGTTGGTTAGATTACATAATTTATTGCTAAGTCTTTACTTTTTTATGTGATTTTTTTATTTTGTAAAATTATTCCTTTTTATTGGATATCCTTTTCCGTAAAAGCTGCTTTTTAAAATCTCCACTTGAAAAAATCTTTGGCAAAAAATAAAACTTTAGTACAACTATTTGTTTTTACTTTTTTTTCTATATTAATCGATCTCGATTATTGTGCAAAAGTTGCCGTTTCATCTATTACGAGAGTAAGTTTAATTTTTTCGGGATCAGTTTAATAAAGGCTTTGAAGGCCTTCCTCCATTTGAAGGACCCCCTAGATGAGGATTGAAAATATAAGGCCCGGGCCTTCAAATAGAGCAAATACGATAAACGTCAAATTAGTTAATTAATTGGCTTTATCCTTAGGATCTGTGATCGCCTGTAAGTGTCCCCCTTCGAAATAAATAAAGATTAATATGCCTGCTCAACAAGATCTAAATAACTGACGTAATTTGACAAAGCTCAACATTGCTCTCCCACTTATCGTAATTTCTAAAATAGAAACCTCCTCCCCTGAGGTAGAACCCTCCTGAAATAAGCCCGCCTTCAATATACTCCGTAATAATTCATCCTATAACCCTAGCCTTTTCTTTGAACTCAGCGCCGGTTAGTAAAACGGATATATGGTACGCATTTGAATAGCTTGTCAAGTTTTTAAATCAATATTTATTTATTCCTAAGTGGGACACTTAAAGTGAACACAGATCTTAAGGAAATAAAGAAATTGACTAATTTGGTAATTTGACTTTTAAATGAACGGCTTTTTGAAGAAATAATTAAATTAAACAAAAAAAACTGTACTGATGAATCCCGGTCTCTTTTGGTCAATTTTTGCACTTTTCGCGAAATGTCCTGGTCTTTTAGTTGACAATATTGCCGAGCTTCACTGGCAACAAATGCCCATTTTAGGATTTGATATTAAATTACCTTGACAGCCTAGAGCGGCTAATTTATTTAATGATTTGGTTTAAGGAAAACCTTTGATACCATTAATTTGGTATTATTCATAGTAACTTTACTGGCAGAATTGTTGGTGTAACTTTATTTTTTATTTCATTTTTTGCAAGCTTTCGTCCTTATTCAACAGTGTAAGCAATCGATCCTCACGTTTGCGGCCGCTTTGTAATTTTCATAGCTTGTTCTGTAGCCTTACAGATTAAATGTACAGCGTATAATTTTGAAAAATAAATTTATTATTAAAATTTACCAGTGCTTATTTTTACCAAAAAAAATATTGGCATACATTTTTAATGGTTTTTAACTTTTATTTTAATGATTTAGGTGTCTTTTTAGCATTCTTTTAAGAAAATAACTTTAATTTTTCTAAGTTAGTTTATATTTTTAGATTTTTTATTTATAATTTTTTTTTAGTTACTTTAATTGACTTTAATATAGTTTATAATATTTTGTTAATAAACTTTTGCAATTCAAAAGTAATTTTCAGCTAAACAAGGGCACCAAAATCGCATAATGGATGACTGCCATAAGGATTATGGCCTGAATTTATAAATTGTACGCAAATTTACATAAATAAATGAATTGCAAATATTCTTTTCGAAAGCATAAAGGCATTAAATGTGCTGAGAGATGCGCTTACTGTGCCATCATTGTTGTCGCAGAATCGAACTCTTCTTTGGTTATATAAAAATAAATAAATTTGTCCGTTTCATAAATTTTTTGGATGAAGATTTAATCATGTTTATAATTATGATATTATAGTATTATATGAGCGTGTTGATGAGGTATTTTAAAATCTCTTGTCATTCTTTAATAATATATTTATTTAAGTTTTATCCAAGTTGAAAATTAAAAATTTAAATAAACAGCCAAATTTTACTTACAAATTAGCTGAAAGTCTCATCAACCTCTGAAACAGATTGGAATTTAAGAGTGAGAATTTCATTCCTGAGATTTTCAAAAAATGTTCTTAAATATTATACATTTTGGACGATATTTTGGCAAAGGTACTTTTTCTATATAATCAAATCAATGCCCAATAAACTATTTCATATGACACGCGCGTCGGCAGAAGCACTTAAAAGTATTTAGATAAATCATCATCATTAAAAGTTTTTTTTTTTTTAAATTCACCGATTTAAGCTGGATATCTTTTTTAGCAAAAGCGCTTTCTTTAAATTTTTTAGTAAATGTCAAACTCTTCTCGTCTGCACCACTGTATCCTCAGGAATTTCCTTCCGCTTCTATTCTAACTTTATTATGAATTCGAATTAACGTGATATGATGTGGAATGTCTTTGTAGTGGCTAAAATCAAATTTGTTCTAATGAAAAATAAAGTATTCTCAATTACATGAGTGTTATACTTTTAGTTATTTTGATTCAATTAAATTAAACTAATTATGGATTATTATATAATTGACTGCTTTTTGACCGGTAAATTTACTTTTGGGGAAATTTTTTCCCTAAAATTAAGTTGTTCTTTGATTTTTCATCTACAAATGTTTCATATTTCGTTTCAAAAATCAGTTAAAATAAATATTTTAAAATGTAATTTATTTGAACATTATTTTTGAACTTTAAAAGATTTGAACTGAACTCGCGGCTATTGAAACTGATATTTCATTTGCTCACGAAAACAGTCAGCAGCATGTCCCATGTCGCTTTTCAGTGTGCATATGTGGCACGGAAAGTGCAACATATGACGACAGGATGAAAATTATTTATTTTTCTTATTTCTAATGCATAAAAAGATCCATTCATTTACCGATTTGGTATTTAGAAATATTATAATGCGAATTTGAATTTAATATTTAGCGTTTATTAAACTCTATTAAATTTTTTTTAGAATGCATAAGTGTTTTTCTAATAAGCTTTGGCATATTTAATTAAAAAAAACAAAGTC
This sequence comes from Heterodera carotae, assembly GCA_024500135.1. Taxonomy (NCBI): domain Eukaryota; kingdom Metazoa; phylum Nematoda; class Chromadorea; order Rhabditida; family Heteroderidae; genus Heterodera; species Heterodera carotae. Next base: position 14,385 of record JAKKIK010000268.1, read on the forward strand.
CAAGATTTGGGTTTATCTGTTTATATTTATTGTAATTGATTTTTTTTGTTAGTTTCTATTCGTTACATTTCGTCGGATAATGTCTTCGCTTAAAAGACTGTTTCGCAATTTTTCGTTAAAATTTAATTTTATTTTATATTCAAATTAATTTCAGTAAATTTTAAAATAAGTAATTTGTAAGTTGTCAATTATCGTGATAATTTTCAACAATTTGTTTAAAACCTAATTATTATATTGACAGTTTGAAACCACTTTTCATTAGGGGGGAGGCTTTAAATTAGGAATTACGGTAAATCAGGACATGGTTAATAGGATTTTGTTATGTTCAGTTTTTGTTAGGCATAACTTTCGATAGAATCTCATCTAATTCATCACCATTTCTTCGCTTAACGTCCTGCTAAAGACCTAAGAGAATAATTTATATGTGAAAATGAAAAAAAAATATTTTTGTGAGTTTCGGTCGCCAATGGGGGCACTGGACAGGAGATCCCAATTAATCCCATTCCTTTCAATCGCCACTATCCTAAACCACAAATCAACTAAAACTTCTGCGAATTTTTGTAGCGTCACAATCGACGGAGGCCAGGAATGTGGAAAAGCATTTTAAAAAACAAGGATGCGATGCTGAAAAACGAATTATGATGCAATTGCGATACGGACAAAAAAAAAAAGAAAATAATACGCGATACAATCTCCCCTTGTCCCATTTATGCAGCAAATAAGGACAAATTAGCCAACAAAATAATGACGTTTGTTGTAGTAATAGCATCGTCGATTGAACATTTTGTCCATGCGTTTCGAGCCGTATTTGTTCCAATGTTTAAAATCGTCGAAGGGGTCGAACACACTGAACAATTTCTTCGGCGGAATCTGATACCTAACATAATAATAATGAAAATAGTGGTGCAACAAATAATAAATAATTGAAATGTTTAGTATTAATAATTTCTTTTTTAACTTATTTATTTTTGGTTTTATTTTTAGTGCAAAATAATTCCTACACGAACATACATACATATAATCATAGTCAAATGACCAGTAACCAGCTGTTTGGTGATTGGAAAAATTGCTGAATTAAATTATTTACGAATTATGAAATTTAATTATTTTCCTTTTAACAGTGTCATACGTTTTGTGCGACGGCACCGCCAATGGCACATTTCTGTATATGGGCTGTACTGAGAAATGCTTGTTGTACATGATATCTTCACACTATAGGAAAAGACGAAAATTAGGGGTGCAAATTTAACAAAAAAATTTTCCTATCCTATGCAGTTTTTTAATTTTTACAACCAAAATTTAAAAAAAATACAATGAATTAAGAAAAGTTGGATTTAGGGGGTATTTTTAAAAAAGTGAAAAAATCTTAGGTAGGGCATTATTGCATTACTGTTAGGATTTTTTTGAAACCCTCAAAATATTTAGGAAAAAGCCTGAAATGTGTATGAAATAGTGTAATATGTAGAAAAATCCCCAAATATGTAAAATATTTAATCAGTGTCCATCAGCATACATCAAATCGATCACGAAACATGCGCGACGGCCACATTGATCGATAGTTTGGTGAAGCGTAATGATAAAATGCCCAGTTTGGTGTGTGCAGGGCCAAGGCATTGGCCAAATTGGCAGGTGACTCAATGGACAGGTGGCGGGTCAAAGGCTTAATTATAAAATTAGGTTATAATTAAGAATTAGTAAAATAAATTTTTTTCTGATAACCCCAATATTGTCAAGTCCAACAGCAGTTCTGGTACTAACAATGCTCGGTCTTCGGAGTCGTAGCGGCTTCATGTTGCCCATGGATGGCGATTTTTTAAGGCGGGTCCCATCTTGATCGGGTTCCATTTTACCAAACAAATTTTTCCAGATTTAAATCACTTAAAATATCACCAAAGATCTTTATCAAAAGAAAACTAATTTGATTTCTTAAAAACTTTTTTATGTAATAATAAAATAAAAAAATAGGAAAAAATCATTTTAAATATATTTTTAAATCTATCGATTGGGCTCAAACAAATAAAGCAATAATAAAAGCAACGGCGTATGTTGCACATGGAAAAAAGCTCAAAAATTTGGGTCAATTCCATCGGCTGACAGCTGGCAGCAGGAGCAGCTGTTTGTAACATTATATAGATGGCAATAAATAAATATGCAACAACAAAATCCAATGGAATAACTAAAATTAAATGGTACTGAATTTGAAAAAATTGGTTCGTGATTCCATGAAAAAATGGGATATTCGGCTCAATTTTGTACCCAAATTAAACAAATGGCTGACTGCGAAAAAATTGCGGGTTACAGTTCCGGAACACCTGTCACGATTTTCCTGGCAGTAATATACATACAACCTAATTAATTATATTTGCAAATTAAAATCATATGCATTGTAAAACACATACGAGAAGGCATAAAACCAACTGCTGGACTCCTAAGGCAAAAATAAATAATTTAGAAACTAAAAATTCACTTCCCTATTAATGTGTTCAGAAAATATCTTTTTAAGGAACGAAAATGGACGTCGTAAAGGTATTAATGAATGCTATGAGCCCGGTAATCAGTTCCGGTACCAAATCCTTTACCAATGCTCAATTAATCAGACGGATTCGGGCCAAATAAAACTGACAAAAACATTTGACCAAATATTTGGCAAGGGATGAGACAAAAATACGTAAAATGAACATGGACAAAGTGAAGGAATGTTAAATTTATTCACGAAAAATTGCGACACTAAATTTATAAAAATTTGAATACAAAATCTTTTTTACAACTAACAAAAAAGTTGAAAACTCTTGCATATCGTCAACTCTCGCCATCCTCGCTGAAGGAATTGTCCTGAAAATATGCCTCAAAATCAGGGGTCGGATATGAAAATTTTCAAAATCAGAACATCCAGTCCAAAAAATCAGATTTTGGAGTAAAACATTACTTAAAAACGATTGCGCAGCAACAGTACATCAATCTTAATTTCTAATTAAATTTCCTTTATTTTTGATGATTTGAATTGGATTTACTTGCAGGTGTGCTGCGATACCGTATTGCATATGTACAAAATGCTATTTCCTTGTGCATTTATTTTAGGTTTTAGTTAAGAATTTATTTGTTGGTCGTATTTCTTGGTTTATAGCAAAGTTTTTTTTATTTTTTATGTAAAATTCTTTTTTTGGATTAAGTATCGTGATTTTATCAGTTTGGTTTTTTTACAAATTTAAACAATATCTTTAACAAGATATAAAGCTAATATGTTTACCTCCATTTTTTATTTTTACATTGAAATATTTCCAATTACCATAAGCTTGTGTCCAGAGAACAGACTTTGGCATCATGTTCATTCCGAAATAATTTTGCGTAATAAAAATTTAATTCAAAGTATGTTTAATAATGTTATTTCACCATTGTGTTGACTCTTTATCTGCTGGTTTATCAAAGTTATCTCGCCTGTATGGGGGAAGTTATAGTGAACAATTTCGCAATCGTCTCTTGGAGCTGATGGCTGTGAAAATTCATTTCGCTTGTTGTATATAGCTTTATCATGCCCAAGAAAAAATTTTTGAGTTAGTTGAACCGAGTATAACTTATTTCATTATTTAACATTTAATGAAATCTCTATTACATTTCACTAGAAGATTTCGTATTATTTTTCTCTGCCCAGCTCACAAATTTTGTGTTTTCTTTGTTTGTCCAAGAGTATTTTTTAAATTGCTTTCTTAAGAAAACGATTTTGTATACTTATTACAGCAAATAGCATAAATTGGACAGTTATAAGTAAGTTATTTTTATTTATTCCCGTATTAATCTCTTATTTTTGAAATTACTTTAGAAATTATTCCAGATTTGTTAACCGAGTTTTTGCTTAAAATATCAACAAATGCTTACGTTAATGAGATACCTCAATACTAATCATTTATGTACAGTATTTGAGGGTACAGGAAATGCGATGTTTTAATTTGCATCCGATATCGTATTAATTTTATGAAAAATAAAATACGATTAAATTAATTAAGAATTTATATTTTTATCGTAACAAAAACAGTCACGTTTTCATTTTTCAATTCGTTATTTCAATTCATATATTTTCGAGTTTTTCAATTATAGTGTAGATATTATTTTGTCATTTATAGTAAATACTCTTCGACCATATTTGACAAATCCGCTCTTCGTGTGCTTACTCGACCTGTCTCAGCAATGATAGTTTGAAGTTGCGGCAAAAAAAATCATTAAAAAAAGATACGAAGGAACAACTTATCAAATGATTGGAAATGAAGAATAAATATAATTACTTGTCAATTACTTGATTTCTCTTCCAGCTTCATTACCAAAGACTCGAAAAGTTGCTTTTTAAATGCAAATTTGGATAATTACAATCCATAATTTTAAAAAAATGTTGATGTGCCAAGTTAGAAGAATGTATGTTTAAGCCTTTAAACAAAGATAGGATTAAATTCTAGTTTGATTTGGCTTATTCCTGTGAATTTTAATATTTAACATTTTCAATTATTTTATGTTATGTATATTTTCATGCAAACGAATATCTAATAGAGACATCAAAAGCGGCATTTTCCTCGCAATTTCACCGATTGTTCATTTTGTAAACATTTGCGCTGACATTTGAATTTATTTGACAATTTTCTTTTGTGAATTAATACAGATGATTTAATGATGTACTTAATCTTAAGTTCAAGAAACTTCGGGTTAAATAAATAATTTGGGACTTTTGTTCGGATATTTTAATAAAAATAATCCGTTAAATTGAAATTTATTGCAAAATGATAAAAATGTTTTCAAATAATATTTATTTCGCTTCACATAAACCATATTGGCCGTTTTCTTCTTGGTTATGTATGAGTCAACATGAGCTCATTTTCATGGGAATTGTATTTATTTTTCTTTAATGTTACAGCAAATAAGGTCTTTTTATTTTATGTGATGTTTAGCAATATTTAATATCTATTTTAACAGCTGAAAATTTATAAGTATTCAGCTCTATTTTTCAAATACATAAAAATTTATAAATGTTAATTGGATTCTTGAATAGATGTTTTGGTTTTCAATAGTATAATATTTGATTTTTTTTAAATGCATACGTTTATATTAAAGGCTGTTTACCTAACCTTTTTTCTTTATATTGTATCTGATATTAAAGTTATCTATAAAACTCTAACTAAAAAATTCGCATATTTGAACAAATTTGGAGTCTTATTGCAAACTGATCGTATAACTTTTAAAAATGCTAACACGTTGCAGCTTGAATTCCATATATATTTTTGTATAAATGCTTTGGTAATTATTAAGAACTTATTTAATAAAAAGTATCAACTCAGATAATTTATTTTATGGGTTTAGGTTTTTCTAGACAATAATAATTGCTTAAGAGATTCTTAAACTTTCTAAGCTTCTCCAAAGAACTGAAGAAAATATTGCATTCATTTTCATTTTGCAAATCAATTAACTACTTTATCTTAAAATGCTTAACTGTATTTATACTCTTATTTATAATTAAATATAAAAATTTAGCAAAAAAAAATGGCTTGTTTGTTAGCAAGAGTCTGACTCTCGATTCATCCGATTGAATGTTTCTCATTTTATTTTTAATTAAACTAATGTATGAGTCTATATGAATTCTTTGTTGAGCCGATTTTTAGGTGCCATTCTGAATCATTCAAATAAAGCTTAATTTCCTGGAAAATTTTTAAAATCAATTTAAGAAACTCTGATTATTGGTTTCTTTGTCTTTATTGTTAATTTAAAGTAGCGAGTTTTTCAAGATTTGCTTTTTCTTTTGGTTTATAGTATTAATATTCAATTTTCCATGCTATCTTTATAATTTTTAATCATGGAGAATTTCTTGCAATAGTAAAAAAATGCTTTTTAATCTTGCACTATTACCCTTATCGTTCTCAACAAAGTCCTTTTGAATTTGTAAAGTGAATCTACAGATTAATTAATTATTTTTTGCAGAAATTATCTTAAAATGACTTAATAAATATGAAAAATTTATTAATAAATTATAAAATACATCTTAATGATTGTAAGAAAAAGCTGTTGACTTAACATTTAATTTATATATTTTTTTAGATATTTTTAATACTCTTACGAGAACGACTTACATTTGGTCTATGAAAAAATATTTAATTAAGTTGTTTGGAATAGAAAATTATGAAGAGCAACCATTAACACCAAATAAATTTTCTTGCGGTGTTTTGGCTTTTTTCGCGCCGCTTTATAACGAAAATTAAAAATCGCATTTCTAGTGATGTGAGACCAAGCGTTGTTTAGCGTTACGTCAGGCCTTTTGCTGGTTCAAAATCGTCTATATATTCGAGCTTGACTACGTGTCATTTTGCCAATAATGTAGTGCAGATTAAAACCTGACTTCTCCGGTGAATCGTATAAAGCGACATCAATTTCTTGTTTTAATAGAAATTTTGCTAATTTTTGTTAAATTCCTTGTTTTTTTGAAAGTGCTAAAGGAAGATAAAAACAATTTTCTGATTACAGTTATTTATTTTTAAAGTTAACATGTCAATATTTATATAATGCTTTGTATTTATATTTTAAACTCATTTACAAGATTAATGCAATATTCATATACCAATTTTTAGCACATTGCAAATTTGGACTTGTGGATATTAATTATTAATCGTTTATACAAATATTAATTGGATAAAGGTTTTCACGGTTATACTAGGTATTATATTTTTGAATTTCCTTTTTATGAAGAAACTTAGCACAAATTCTGTACCTTTATATGATATATTAACAATAAATTGAATTTTATGTTTTTGATAAAAAATTTGGTGCTATCACAACAAAAATAGAAGGAAAACACAAACGCTTCATTTTCGAAAAAATATTTTTTTTTTAATAAGACTGTCAAAAATTGCCAAGTTTGGTGCTTTCTATGAAGATATTCTTGCTTTTTTGCACTCTAAAAATCAAATAAATAATTTAATTTGTCACCATTCACAAGTGTGTGAATGCGTTCGTTTGATGAAAGATCAAGGTGACTTCGGCCAAAACACGGCCTGTCTTTTATTCTATCTAAATTTATGCATTAATATACACATATATTTCACTGACATCATTAAAGCATCCTTTGAGTTGCAGCGAAGATGGTTATTATGATATATCCCAATATATTCACATTTATTTTCCATTATTTATTTAAAATTTTCAGAATTTTATATTTCTAGGCTCTGGAATCAGAATTATATTTTGATTATATTTATTTTAATTATTGTTTAATTCAACTCCAAAATAATTAGGATTAGTTCGCAATATTATTATTAAAAGTTCTTGGATATGCCATGCTTTGTAGTTTTTGCTGAATGGACTTGGGCGCCGAGATATGAGGCTTTTGTCCACCAAAGTTCGAATCCCTGACCATGCAATAAACATTTAATGCTTTTACAATCAAATATTTTTATTTTAAATGCATTATAATGATTTAATCAATAAGCAATCGCACGGTTGGACAAAGCCAGTGCAACCAGGCGGAATGGTCTTTAAGCAAACATTCTCCGCCCCTCCCTGCTCCGTTGATAAAGAGCATTCTTGGCCAAATGTGTCTCCTCCTATGGCTGTTTTCCATTGTGGCCAGGAATCCAAAAGCACCAAATGCCTTTTTGTTGCCAATAACTTTCAACAAAATGTTGTCCACAAAAAATTTAGCCATGGCTTTTGTCATCATATGAGAGCGTTCAGCAATGGATGTTATATTAGGAGTCTTGTGATATAGAAGGGGGTTATGTAATCCAATTGAAAATACAACTGTATACCTGGAAAATGCCTTTTTCTGGAAATTGACCACTTTTTTCCGCTATTATCACGAGGAGTGATGAATACAGTTCCCCGTGGGCTGAAATGATCGGAAAAATTGTATACCTATGAGTGGTTGCCGAAATGCTTTGTGCCCGACTCTCAACAATTTTAGTTCCCTTAATCTCCAATGTGTGCGGCGAGTGGAGTTCAAGCTCGAAATCGAGAACTAAGTCGGGGTTTAATTCCTGGACAGTTTGTTTCACCTGATCAACAAAGTTGTTGGACTGTTCCTGTAACTCGCGCTGATTTAAAATTGCGCAACCAGCGTTTACCGGCTTTGAATGATGGGATTTTGTTTCAAGATTCGTTGTTAATTTTCAGAGCCCATCTTCGCAAATCGACATCTTTTATTGATAAATTTGTTTGTCGCTTTCCGATAAAAAGGCTAAAGCTTTTTGATTGTGGAGACACTGTCCTGATGCGTTTTTATTATTAGCTTATAATTTTAAATCAAAACATTTATACCTTCAGTTTTTTGTGATCTACTTCACCTGTTGGGATTCACGGTAATAACGCAAAGCCGTAATTTTTTGGAAAAGCCCGATGTGTGAAGAACGAGCCTTTTTGGGCGAAGGAAAATAGCTTGAAGAGGATGATTCTGATAAGAAAATTTGACTAAAACAGAAAGTACGTACTGCACTTGTCGTAGATAATTCATTGTCGTCGTTTTCCTAGCTCTCGCTCTCATCTAGGTCCACTTCCTCTTCGAGATCAACCTGCCCCTCCTTCTGACGAAATTTTGCAAAATCATCCAAGACGAGTTCATCGGGAATCTCAATTTCAATGCTCTTGCAGTAAAAGGATGACATTTGTTGGGTTTATTGGCATTTTTTTTTGTTTTGTATGTTTGTTCACAATGATTCGATAGGTCCAACGAGTACAATACTTCTTATTTTTAGCTGATAAGAGAACAGGTCAAATTTCGTATGTTGGCAGAAGTGAATTGTATTTTATTAGAAAAAATATTGCTTATTGATTAATTCATTATAATGCATTTAAAATAAAAATATTTGATTGTAAAAGCATTAAATGTTTATTGCATGGTCGGGGCAAGTCCACTCAGCAAAAACAGTGAACAGACGATTTCATTATGTATTTAATTTTATTTAGTTCAAGAACTTCAGGTTAATGAGTTAATTTGGAATGCGGTTTGATTATATAGTTTCTCATTAATTAGATCTTTGCATTTCTTGTTGAATGTGGGCCGAACGTTCGGTGTCAAATTCAACCAAGACCACTTTCGCGGTCGCCGAAGTTCAAGTCGTTCAATCGCTGAAGAATGAATGGAATGGGACGGACGGGCTTTTTGGGGGAAAAAGAGGGATTTGATTTATGTGTTCTGAAAATGGGAGGCTGGGGGAAAACGATCCTCCCGGGAAAATAATCCCTTTTGTATTCGAATTCCGAATAAATGCCAAGTTTATTTCCGCCCAAACGAGGGCACAAAATTACAAGGAAATGCAAAACGATGCAAAAGGGGCAAGAGAAATGTGGCCGAAGATGATCGGACCAAACGATGAAGTAGCAGAAGTAGGCAAAGATGCACTGAACTAGAAGGATGGATGGGAGCAAAATGGACAAAAGTGGGTTTGCGGGGACAACAAAATGTGGATGCAAATATATGTGTAATGGCAATGAATGAGAAAATGATTGCCCGAAGAGGCACAACGAAATGAGTTGGAAAGAGAGAGTGTGAATGGGAGAGACGGAAAAGAAAGAGAGAGCGTCGCTGTGAGCGACTGACCCCCCAGAGGATGGAATGTGGACAGGAAAGGTCGGGGCAAATGCAACAAATGAAATGGAGGAAATGAATGAATTCAAATGGGATGGGAATGGATGGGGAAAAAATGATCGATATGTGCCAATGATCACTTTGTTGCGCGAACTCAGCTCGCGACATTTTTTTATAATGCATTTATTTTTGAAAATTCGCATTAATAAATTTATTTTTAGAGCACATTCCATTGGATTTTTGAAATTTATTTTTTTTTTCCTTCAAAGTTAACTTGCTGACCTGATGTGGTCTTAGATTCCCAGGTGTCTTCGACGTATGTGAAGTGTTGTATCATTATATTTTAAGTTCCTTCATACAGATTCCCTTCCCTCCGTGGTTCCTTCCGAGTCTGACCATACATTCCCCCAAGTTCTAGGATGGTAACACGGACGTCTTACTGGTAGCACCGGATGCCAGCTTCGCTGGCTTCCCGTCTCCGGGGAACGGAAGTGTGCGGAGGTGTGACGTATAAATCAAGCACAGATCACAATATTTTTTTTTCGTTATTTTTATTCTCGCTAGGAAATTTCAAATTTCCTCTCACACAGAGAGAAGTCATCAATTAGAAGCCAGCCGCGCAATAAATTTTTCAAGTTTCAGCCAAGCATTCAACCCAAATATTTTCTAAACGCAAATTATCTTCTCCGCCCAGTCAAGATGTCGAAAGGGCACACTTAGAAGTGTATCGACTCGAAGAAGCGGTAAACAGATCGCTGAGAGTTGGAACGATCGACCAATTGTAATTATTGCGGTTAACTCGGACATGTAGCCAATTTTTGTCGAAAGAGACAGGAACAATTTGTTAATGATCGGTCCGGTCCCCTGTTAGGACGTGACAGAAACACGAGAAATAACAATCACAGAACAATTAATTCAATCGAACAGCCACCACAAAACCTGACAGTTTTGGATTCAGATCAGCTGTTTCGCGCAATCGCAAATTTGGGGGGTAATAAATAATCAGCCTTCGGGCAGTACAGTCATGAATGATCAGGTCAAACACAATCATTATTTACTAGGCTTTTAGATCTTTTTCTAAGTAAAATCAAAATATTATCACTCGTCATTGGTATTCTTTGGTGAAGCCTACAAACTTTTTTAAGCTAATTTCTAAAGTATGAAATTAATTATTACTTGTAGGTGTCCTGCGGTCCCGTAAACAACTTTTGTTCGAAAGTTCTGTTCATGTCCCCATATAATGCCGTCTGTGTCCACCTTCCATTAAGCGTATTAACAACGGACCCTCACTGTGATTAAATCAAATTTTTTCAAAAATATTAATTCATGTAAAATTTATTTATTTATTTTATCAATATAATATACCTAACAGAAAAACAAGCCTCTAAAAGCGTCTAATCATTTAAACAAAATTTCCCAAAATTCAGTGAATAAACACTTTTGCTAATGTGAAATTTATTAAACATTTTTTCGTGAATCTATTTTTTCATTTTTGCCTTCTATTTTGGCATTTTTACCATCTATTTAGCACTTTTAAGCATCTATTTTAGTAAATAATTCGATAGTAATGAACTAAAATATGTTTGATAACACGCAATCTTTAAGTATATTTGTTTTAATTTTTAACTTATCGCTTTTTGTTTATTATTTTAATAATATTCTATGTATCATTAATTTTATGTTTCTGTAATTTTTTATAACAAAAATCTAAATCTAGCTGCACATACACAAAGCATTATTTTTCTAGAGTACATAGGATATTATCCAATTCTTTATTTTACACACCCAAATGCATTGACTTTTTTTTGGTTTGAACTGCTTTATCATTTTACGATGAAGCCAAAAACAGTCCAATGAAATTCACCAAAGACCAACCAGTCTTTTAGTAAAAGAGCCTGGTACGCTGGGCGCCTTAGCCATCTTTAGTTTTTATGGCATTTTGAATCTAATAATAGTAAATTTTGCTCAATTCGGCTGAGCTTTTGCCTTCTTGTAGAGGTATTATCCGAGTGCCCTTTATACCCTACTAGAGAAAAATATTTTGAGAGTTGACAGCAACAATAAACAATTTATCACAAGAGCAGATAAAATTTTTCTAACCCATTCTTTTCTTTGTGAACAAATTCCATGACCATGCTTTGCTGTCATATGGGACTGGATGATATCCAATATCATGATCATCATTTTTAGGTTGATCAATTTCAGCTCTGTCAGTGAATTTATCAGACTTTTCTCCGGCAGACTGATCGATTTGCATTTCTACAGAGTGATCAAATTCTCTATCATTAACATATGTATAGTTTTCTGCTTCGTTAGATTGACTTGATTCTTCATTGATTGTAATGTTTGTTTTAGGATGATTAGATTCTCCGTCAACTGATAAATGAATATAAATAAATCCAAATTACACCGAGAAAAATCAAATCAAAAAAAGCTCACCTAAAAGCCCACTTTCAAATAGCATTTTCCATCTTTGAAGATTACTTCCATTGCCATTTAAAGTCTTAGCAGCTTCAGCAATACTTATTGATGGATTTTGTTTTTTTAAAGCATAAAATTGGCGCACAAAGAATATTTTTTCCTTTTTGGAATATCTATTGCTAGCTAAAAATATTGATATTATAGGAATGTTTAAATAAGATATTTAAATAAGATACCGGGCATGGAAAATTTATTTTTCCAGACGTAGATATTCCATACACTAACACCTAATTCCTTTGCTATTTGCTCATTGTTTGCTGTTGGCCGTTCCCTTTTTTGGTTCATAAATTGCCTCAATATTTGAATCTTTTCTTCCGTCGAATATTTATTTATCGCTAAAAAAAGATTTTAGCAGTTTCATTAATAGTCCAAATCATTATCCGATTTTATAAACCGAGTTTTTTGTTTTAAGCTATGCAACTTCAAGTCAAGCTAAAATCCATTTAAAGAATTAAAGACTTTTTTGGCAAATCCGACTAATTGGATTTATTTAAAGTTATTTACTTTGAAATCCTCGTTCGTATTTCTTGCGCCATTTCTTTAATTTGGGGTAACTGATCCTCAGTTTATTTGCAATTTCATAATAATTCATTTCCGGGAATTGCTTTTTTAATTTCTCAGAGCGTTTGACAATTTTAATTTTTTCGTCTTCACTCTCTTTCTCTACATATAAATTAAGATTGGACTCGCAATTACCAATCGGCAATGAAAAACTATACAAGTTGGGGTTTAACGAAATTTCCTTAGAGTATTAGAATAGGATGAATAGTCTCAACCGTCCCAATTTTTTTTGGTTATTCTCCTATTTATTCCTAAGAATTTTAAAAATCCATTATCCTAGTATTTTGTTAGATTAATAATTGGAATGTTCTCTTGGCAAGGCCGAGAATACCGCTAATAATAGTAAGAATTAAACAATTTTTCCTTTCAGTGGATTTAGTCGTAGACAAACTCCGTGGGGCTGTCTTATTTTTACTTTTATATCCTGGTTGGTAAAGCTTTCGCCATTTGCTCAATGTTGTTCTTGAAACTTTCAAACGTTTCGCAATCTCCGCGCATGTCATTTCAGGAAATTGCTTTTTAAATTTCTCAGAGCGTTTGACAATTTTTATTTTTTCGTTATCTTCAATCTTTGGCAATGCTAAAAACCTAGTCTTAATGTCAGTTTGATGGCAATTGACACGAGGCATTAGAAGACAATGTTAGAAAATAGTCGAATATGATTTGACAATCGCAAAAGACGAACTTCCCCAGTCACAGGCATTTACATGCTCCCAATAACTGTTTAATACAGTCTATTTAGTTCTACGGCAGCCGGTTCTAAGGTCCTCCTACCAAGACGAATACTGTATTTCTGTCGAAACCATCTTGATAGAGCCTGCGCCATTTTCGTAAGATTCTCACATGAATCCCCAGGTTTTTAGCAATCTCTTTATATGTCATCTCATGATAGGCTGTCATATACTTCTATTTTTTTAACTATTTCGATTTTTTTATTTTCTTTGTAATGTTGCGGTGCTATAAATACAATGTTTCCTATACACAAGACAGTAAAGGAATTATATTTTCGAAAAATTCACTTCGAACCAAATGAGAAAACGAATTATTGGCAATGCACCAATAATCCATGCTTTTTTAAATGGCTGCCTTTAATAGCGGTAGGCTACACCTCCAGACCGAAATTTGAAAAAATAAATTAGGCCTAGGCTAGGCTTGGGGGTAACCTTCGGTTTCTACTCCCAAAAAAGTGTATGAAACATAATTAAAGAACTTACTTTTTCGAATTTTCGCTTTTTCTTGCTCTGACTCTGAAGACTCTTTTGAAGAGCTATCGGAGCATTGTCCCTCCACATCGCTTTCGTCATTATTGTTGTTTTGGTCATTGTTCGGCTCGTCATAAAATTCGTTTTTATTGATTAAATCCTCAAAAATTTGCTCCTCTTTTGGCTCTATTTTAACTGCCACTTTGTCATGAAATAGGTCATCTTCATTCTTTACTGCTACAATTCGGGCAAATGTTTCGTCGTTGTCCAATTTGGTTGGAAATTGCTTGTCATCCGTCTCCATTTTTATTTCGCTTTTTACGCTCAAGTGAGCATTATTATTTCTCATATCATTTTGGCATTCCGTTGGATGACATGCGTTTGAATTTTTATTAGTTTCGACTGCTGGATGATGCCAAAGTTCGTCAAAAGAATCACTTGGTTCTTCTTCATTAGATGAACAAAGTGCACCAGAACATAAGAAAATAATAATTAAACTATACAAAGTACCCGAAAACGAATGGACCGTACCATTGTACATAACGCTAAAAACATATTTATTAATTTAAAAAAGTTGTTATTGTATTAATGAAAAAAAATAATTTTTTTAATCATTATTGATATTAATGTACATTTTTTATGCATTTGTTAGTGGTTTTATTTGTAAAATTAATTAAAATTATTAGTGATAGCAATGACACGAAACTATGTAGACTGTTTATTTGCCAATATATTCCACCTTGCGCCGTTAAAAATGTTTAAGAAAAAAGGCAAAATTTATTGCTAAATACGTGGAGAATTTATTTCGCTATTTAATAACAGACAGAAAATAATTGTTTTATAAGGTACCTATCAAGTTCACATAGTTATCCGAATTCGAATCAAAAAGAAATTACGGGACTTAAACCCGCCAAAAATTTTGGAGTGCTAATGCATAAGAAGACTAAATTCGATAAAAAAAATATTAAATCAAAAAAAGATCTTTGGCCAAATGTGAAATCTAAAACTCGATAACAATAATGTCGAATGAAAGCATAAATTAAAATGTAGAAATGAATATATCTTTCAAAAAATTTAGCCGTAGAATTATTTTTAAAATCCTCGATATTTCATTTTGGGCTATTTTAAAGTAAAAAATTATTTGAGCACGATTATTTTTCTTCAATAAGATTCAAATTATAGCGTTTCAGGTATCTTTTTGGATTGATCGAATGTGTGTAAAAACAATTACATACGACGGATTTATTATATGCCCTCTATTTTTAAATGTTTTAAAGAGCCGTCTCGGCAAGAGTGACGCTTTCTTTTACTACACTTTTCACTCTCCACTTTGGTATGTACACAAATTTTTGAAAAAATTCGAGATTTTTCTTTTTTTCTATCGAGATGAGTGATCACGATTTGGTCAGAAAAGAATACCTAGAAGTAAAAAAAGTCTGATCCGGTAATGAACAAAATACTCCGGGAGGTGCGAGACGTTGCCGAAACTTACCCCGTGCATTTTCGACTCTGTATCAAAGATAAGGTCGGGTGATAATAAAAACTAAATACGGGGCTAAATTAAAAAATTCGATAATTTTTCTTGTTTTCTATTAATGAGGTGAGTGATCACGTTTTGGACAAAAAGAGCACACCAAAAGTGTTGTATCGAATGTAATTAGTCGCGATTAGCCCGTACAACTGACGGAAAGGTTAAAACAACAATTTTTCGCGCAAATACTCACTTGGCGATATCTCGTTTGGATGCAGCATATTCTTAATCCCCACAACAACTTAAGTTTTGCTAACCAAAATTAAACCAAATAGTTCTGTACCTAGATTGGATATGTGGGAAGGTTCAAAAAAACTTTTGGTCCAAATACTGCCTGATAATAATTATTTTTCAAATAGGCATTCCAAGTAAAAAAAATTATAGACAATATATTAAAAATTTTTTACAAATGTAAAATCAATAATTTACAATAAAAAGGGTTCTGTAATGCGCAATGCCTGGAGAAAAAACTAACAAAAAATATACAAAAATTAATTAATTCCCAACAATTAGTCAAATTAATGGTTGATGAGTGTCACTCAACGCAGTTAAATTCCCTGGTACACATCCTTTTCACCGCTTTCAATTCTGTAGGTGGTTTTGTTAGAATTCAGATGTCCGTCAACCTGAAAATGTTAAAAAAATGTACTTGCGACCCTTCAATGACAAATCAAAAACGGACGCGAATGTATTGGATGGCCCAATGTGGCAGAATTGTGGTGCCATTCATTTGTTGATTGTTCAGTATCAACATATAATTTTGATTTTTGCCGAAGTAAATGGTCAAATTGAACGGATGCCCAGACTGAAGAGGTGTCTCTAACGTATGGTTGCACGTCTTTTGCTGCGATTCAACATTCTGAATTTAGCAAATTGTGATCAAACAGACTATTGACCAATCGATCGATAATTCAATTACATTTTAAAATTCGCTTAATAGGATATATTTGGAGACCTCGAAAGCATAACAGGTTGTTAAAAGTTATTGTCATCAACTATAAGAAATCCAATTAAATGTTTACATTGCGTTCGAAGCATTCCAACTCCGTGGCATTGAACTTCAAATTTAGCACCACACGACCACCTGTGACAATGAGACAAACAATGGAACATATTTCAAAGAAAAACAACAAACTTTTTTTCACTCCCTCGTGACTCAGTATTGGAGCGACTGAAATTTGATCAAATTTAATTTATTGAATATATTTGATTAATTTTGTCGAGTTTTTAATTGGCATGACTAAGTCTGTATGAAACTGAATTACTCTATTGGATAGCCAATTATGGATTAGCCCAAGTTTTTGGGTGATATCCTTTTTTCTTTGTAGACTAAATTATATTTATGTATTGTTCGAAAGCTCTATGGGCTTAGAAGTAATGATTAAGAAGCCAAGCAATTAAGCATGTCAGAAAAAGTACGCTTTTCAATTCTGAAAAGGACATTTTTTCATAAATGCGATTTACGTATTTTGTCATTTAATTGCTTAGTTTGCTACTTTGAGTACCGTCGGAGTCCATAACAATTTTCGGGTGCTCTATTACCGAAATTCGTTTCCGAACTCCAAATAACTGCGGGCTTAAACATTTGGGAATTCCGGACGCAAAAATTTTAAACAAATTTCTTTTCAATAGTTGTTAAATCTCTTACACATGCTTAATCATAGCTCTCTTAAACTTGTTGAGCTTTCGAATGATAACAATTTAATCCCAAATGTTTTTTTTGTCCAAAAAATTAATTTATGCTAAAATTGGCCGTTCCTGTAAAAAAAAAGGCTGCCAATTGTTGCTCACCAGTATCGTATGTTTCCAGCGCATCGTGCAGCAAAATCACTGAGATGTTCAAATTGTCGCCACTTTTTGGCTTACTGACATTTCCGCAGACTCTGATGAAATTGCCTGGCCCTAACGTTTTGAAGTTGGGCACCTTTAGCACAACGGGCAATTCAATGCCCAGCTTGACCATGTCCTTCACATCAGTGATCGTTATCGGATTTGTAATTCTTTCGGTTTTCAATGTTTCTTTTAAGAAGTGGCCATCCATCTGTAATTCATCAGACATAAAGTCAACAGCATTAACATAACAAAGAGTGTACATCAGCAGGGATAAAACCGGATGCCGAAAATGAAAGTCCAGAAACCGGAATCCGAAAATTTTCTCATATTTTGCCTTACTTTTTTAAAATAAGTAATTTTCGACTAACCATACTTGCTTAATTAGTGTATCCTGTGAAAGAATTGTCATCAGCACGTACCCATTTAAAATGGGTACGCTATCTCTGAGGGGGTCGGGGACACTATCGATATTTGAACCCCACTATAATAGGGCACTATTAGGGGCATAGATAGAGGGGGGGGGGCATTATTATAGTCGAATATTTTTATTGTTCGATTTTTGTTTACCCGAAAAGAGGTGACTGTCCACGGAGGAACTCTGTGGGTGTAAGAGACCACAAAAGCGCTGTGGATGTAAATGTCGTATTTGTCCATTCGCACGCGAATTTCAATTTTGAATTCTTCGGCGGCGAAAAGCCTCGAATTGTATCTATTTGATGCTTCATTTTTTTGAATTCCCTGAAAATATAGTTTAAAAGCATAAAGTGCCAAATCTGCCCATGTCAAAAAAGAAGACGGAAAATGGGTGCCGGGAAGATTTCCGGAAAATTGGGAATTCTCAGAAAAATTGGGTACCAGCCTAAAATTTGTGGAATAATTTTCTCTTACTGGGACAATTTTAAAAATCTTCCGGTGCCTAATTTTCAGCAACACCCCCAAAGCAATAAACGCACCCCAACAACATCCGTGCCAAACGACAAATTACTGCGAACGTACATGAAATTTTCAAAATGTTTAGGACTGAATTTGAAAAGAATTTCGAGTGGAATTTCGCTGTCTGAAAAAAACGATAAAATGTATTAAAAAAACAACGAAATTATCTAATTTGTTGTTGTTATTATTATTGCTCACTATTAAATTTTGGTTCGATTGAATTGTGAAGAAAAATGATGCGAAGTTCGGTGGCATTTTTCATCAAAACGCCTTTAACAGTGACATTGTCGCCGACATTTAAAAGCGGGTCGAACAAAGCAACACAAATTTGCTTTAAAGCAACACAAATTTGCTTTTTCTCCTATTAAAAAGCATTAACAGACAGACAATTGACACTTTTTAAAAATTAATTTACGAGTTCATCGGCTCGTATGATTTGCGGTGCGGTGAAAAGTGTCAAATTGCCCTCAACCTTAAAAGCAAATGAAGTAGTATTTGAAAAATTTCAAAGGACACGATTCGTGGGTAACAGATCCATCTTGGTCATATTTTTGGGCTATATCTTTTTTTTTGTTTTGTTAATTCGCTAATTTTTGCAAGCATTGTATCATTCAAAAATTCTATTAATTTAGAAGTCATAAGTAGCAAAAGTTAAGTGATTTGTCGCAATTCTTTTTCAAGATTTTTAACAGAGTTTGTAAACAAATTTTGTAAAATTTTGATAATTAACAAAAAATTGAACCCAAAAAATGGCTAAAAACAACCACAGACGGAACAATCTTTTGACGGATTGCCTGGGAGACATTTGAAAAAAGTGATCGAAAAACTGACCACGATGTTATCAATGTGATATTGGTCTGGCAGCATATAAGGGACCAGTTTTGTGACTGTTCGATGCGTGTTCAACGTGATGAGAACTTTCGGGTTGACGGGAATCACTGAATGAGTTTAATTAATTATTTGAATTACACAATTATATTCTTTGACACAATTTTTATGTCATATTTAAATATTATGTTTGTGACACAACTAATTTCTTCTATCCATACTAAATGAGTTATTTAATTCCAAAAAGACGGGTCAAGCAATACTGGGTAAATGTCCGGGATTCTGAAAATTATAAATTGTAATAACTAAATTAAACCCTTAGGGCTTAATATACCAATTATTTTCCCCAGAGAGTTGGGGATGAGCTCAATTTTATTTTTTTACAAGAATTGCATTAAGTAGTCCGGTTTTCTATTACACCCAAGGTAAATTGTATTTTTAATTGTTAAATTTTTTCTTCATTTTTTTTATTAAAGACATAAATACAGATTGGAATTAAAAAAAGACCTACGGCTGTGCAAATCAAGCTTATCTTCAGCTGTGGTAAGCAAAAGGCGCATTTCGAACGCTTCACCTCGTTTAAGCAAGTCCATTTTCTTGGGTTTTTCCAATTTTTCAATTGTGTTACGTCCAACATCCTGGGGCAATGTAAAAAAACAAAATAAATGATTCGCAAAATTATTTTTGAAAAGATTTTTTCAAATTCATAGATCAGTTATCAGTGCTCACTCACTTCATCAAACTTTTGATGCCATGCACTCAAATCATTTTGACCATCAGCAGTGAAATTCAGCCGAATTATAAGCATCGCATTTCCGACTAAACAAAAAAAATCTTTGAAAAAGATAGATAGGCGGCATCTTCCTGTTCTTGTAATTGCAGCCACATAAGTAATGTCTCAAAAACTTTAGATGCCATTTTACAAAATGTCCGTTTTTACGAAGCGTCCTAGAATTTACTAATTTATGCATTAGGTCAACGAAAATTCCCGCTTTTTTTGCACGCCCATTAGCTAATTAAAATAATTAAATAAATTAAAATGTGACCTCCAGCAGAATAGAAAAGTATCGAAAAAAAAATCAAATAAATTGCAAAACTGTTTTCGTTGATTTCGTGTGCATTGTGCAGCAAAACAATCTGTACGAATTGGGCATCGTTGTTCACTTGGCCCCGAATGATCACAGAGTCATTGTCAAACAACGGGTCCATGTGGACAAAAGAGCTTTCTTTTGGTTGGTGAAATGACTGTAAAAGGTTTTTTGTTTTTTAAAGAATTGGTTTTCATTAAAAAAAAAAATTGCAAAATGCATTTATGTAAATCTTACATTGTCTTTAATTAGCAAAGTGTCCGCACTGTCCGGGAAGAGACTGCCGCTAAGCTGCGAATTCAGAGATATGTACAAAAAATCACAAAGAATTTACCAGACCGAATTCCAAACCTTTTTGTTAGTACCCGGGGATTCTATTAGAGGAAACAGAATTTATGAAAAAAAAGGGTGAAAATTTAAGTGCTTTTGACTGAAAACTGATCAAAAAGTCTCAATTATGAAAAATTGTTATTAAAACTTTATCCATAGTTCGTAAATAACTGAAAATGAGTATTTTTATTGATCCAACAGCATGCCCTGATCAATCATAAATTGTCAACGGCCACCCCAGTAAAAACCGAACTCGTACTTTTTAGACTATTTTTTTTATCTCTGTTCTCTTTCAAAGCAAGACTATCTCGCCTTTTTCTGCTTCTCTGTTTACCACATAAAGGTACGGGTTACCCTCACCTCGGCGTATTTGATATCGTCCGTCTCATTCACGCGAGCCCACCAATTCATTGGCCACGGGAAAAAGCGCGTTTTGCGTATGCCATTAACTCGGACCTCGTAGAAGAATGGATTGACAACAAAGTCGAGTTGCATGTATCTGCCTTTGTTTTGCTGCAGCAATGTTTTTTTGTTGATCTTGTTGATCGGTATATGGACATCCTTCTGAAAAAAAGGGAGAGATGGCGTGGATTTCATAATGACAAAATCGCGACAAATCCCGGATTGGAAAAATAGTGGCATAACCAAAATTCAGCAAAATCGCGGCGAAACCAAAGTTATTGCAAATCTTAATTCGAAAATGGTAAGGTCCGACTAAAATCCCCGGCTGGAACTAAAACAAATAAATAATCGGTATTTAGAACTTTTATTAAGTTTATGGAATTTTTTGTACAAGTTGGAGACTTTTATTTTTTTTTAAATTAGGTAATGGATATTTCGTCAAATAGGTATTTATTACACTGAACGGATCGCCAGTTTTTGAGTTCAGGACGATCATTTCTTCCGTAATGGCCATCATCATGACAAATTCGCGCTTTTTGTTGAGTATTCGCGCTTTCACATAATTGCCATCGTCATTCACGCGGAATTGAACTCGCATCATCTTTTTGCTGTTGTTGCTCGGCGACATTCGTTCCACTTCGACCATCTGCAAACTTTTCACGACCAGACTTGAACTATTTGCTGGACAGTTGTCGGGAATGCGTGGCACAATGTCATAACTGCTCAACGCCGTCGCTTGTTGGGGATTTTCATCCGGGTTAAGGAACTCAAAATAAGTAAATGCAATTATTAAATTTAGTAGAATAATTTAATATTGGGTGCAGGGATTCGGACAAAACAATTAATTGCCCAAAAAACCAATATTGGACCCAAAAATTTTCCAATTAATTATTGATCAATTAATTGTTTGATGAAAACCGACCAAAAAACAGAAAATTGCAAAACCATTAAATTAGTCAATTAATTGTTTGGTCCAATTTTCCGGTCTGTACATACGACTCTACCCAATAAGGAAAATTCCGTAATATAAATCTCTGGGACACAATTGAATGAAGTAAGATGGTAAATCTAAGACGTAAATTTGTGACAATTTATTGATTTTAAATCTAAAAAATTTTTTCAATGTTAAGCCAACGTCCAAAATGAAAGCCAAAAATTCTATTTTAAAAATGCCCACCCAAACATGCATTTCGCAGCCGCAGTCTCTGTAGATGTGCAATTGCAGCGTCTCGCGCTTATGCATCGGCAACATGTCCAATCCGAGCGCCCAAAGGCCCAAATGGTTGCTCATTTGGGCCCCTCGATTGGTCCGTCTGGCCAAGTACGCTTTGTAAATTGCGTTTTGCTCATCATGCGGGAAGAGGATCGGATTCCCTGCAGCAATTTTTGTTTCGATAAAATAAAACTGATTGCCAATTTTTACAAATTAGGGAAACACTCGTAAATTAAAAATTATATTTGATAAGATTTATCATAATTTAAACGAATAAATAAACCAATTCTAAAAATTGTATGGGAAGAAGACTATATGAAAATTTAATTGCTTGGTCGAGTGTTGGGTAATAGATTAAGCTTCGGACCCCAAAAAACGCCTGTAAACATCTTTTAAATCCACTTTCGAAGCTATCTTCAAAATTTTCGGGGGAGTACAATTAAACTATGAAAGAACGCTCTTTTGAGTGAAATCAATTTTGTAAGTTTTGGCCAAAATTAGATTTTCCATCTTCCGAATTAAATCCCTCTTGTGTCGAACTGATGTTATGTTTTTTCTCTTCCCCTCAATTTGTCTACCAATATGATCCTTTAGCACTGTGGCCAAACTGAGCACATTGCCAAACTCAATGGTCAAGTCGTTGTTTCTGAGTTCAAATTGGTACCTCAAATTTAAGTTAAATCATTTATTAAATCGATACAACAGTGTCTGTCTTTCTAACGTTCGGTTGGTGAATGACAGCTCCAGCACAAAATTGTTGTCGTCTTCCTTCGGTTTGCTTATTCTCATGCCGTGCCAAATTGGCACTCGTCGGCAAAAATTCCTCACTTTTGCTAGGACGGCATCTTTGCACTTCAAGTCCCGTTTTTCAGCACATTTTAAGGCCACATCATTCTGCGAAATTTTTCAATGAGTTATTTAATTAATAAGGCAAATTATATGCCTAAATTATTTAAATTTTGGCACTATCGACTCTCAAATTATTGTACCACACCCTAATTATTCTAATTTTTTTTTAATTTTTTTTTTAATAGATTTTTTAAGTAATTAAGCAAATTACTATTCTAAAACTGGACCTTTGATTAAAAATAGCGTCTTAATTATAAAAAAAAGTCATTAGTTTAATTACCCCTGGCACATTTTGAATGCGATATTGAATTGCCGGAATCATTCCATTAATATATTTTGTTGCGCTGGCGTCCAATGCTCCCGTGTAGCAAATCAACATACTGAACAATTTTATTAGTTGCAAAATAAATTATCAAAATGATTTAAACCCTTTTTTGCATTTTCCGTTCAA
>JAKKIK010000269.1:0-37622 GCA_024500135.1 Heterodera carotae
GGCACATGGGCCATGGTCCCGCTAGGGCGGCGGCTGTTTCCCTCCGGGCACTTCCATCTGCCCTCAACGGGACCACCTACCTTTTTTTGTTTTTTCAAATAAAGACAATGTTTTAATAATATTGTTTTGTCTATAAGTCCGATAAAATTCCTCCCGACTTCTCTTTAACAATTTTTCCGAGAAATTCAGTTTTTCTCTTAATCTTGCCTAAAAGTCACGGTATTTCAATATTTTTTCACCAGACATATATTGCGTTCAAAAGCAAAAGAACATGCTCTCTTTTTGGTGTTCTGATTTATTCTGCTGTAAATTCAACATACAACAATAACAAAAAAAATTTTTCTTCATATTTTGGCACCTCACAAACCACCGACCGATCGACCACTCTCATTCAAACAAATTCTTTTTTATTCATCCATTGCCCCATCCGTCCGTCCGTTTGTTATTGCTTGATTCTCCTCCTGTTCATCTGCTGTTGCTGCTGCTGGCTGTTTTTGCTCCTCCTCGTCCCGTCTGCTGTTGTCCTCCTCCCGCCGCTTTGTCTTCATCTCTTCCTCCAACTCTTTCTGTGCCGTCTTCCCAAAATCTGTTCGCATCAGCTCGCGCAATGCCTGCAAATGTTTGGGGGGCATTTTACACAAACAAAAATGATTTGACATCAACCATCCCCGTTTGTCAAAAAAAACAGTATTTGTTGTAAGAAATGTATTATTGTAGCCCCCATTCATTTGCGTGTTTTGCGCCCCCAAAAAATGGATGACATAGAAGTCTGGATCAACAAATGTTTCATAGCTCCTCCGTCCTATCAAAAATTAGATGAAAAACGCACCACGGTGGCATAGGTACCAGCCGGCAAATCGAAACTGATCTTCAGTGCCTTCCTTGACGTCGACAAATGGTTGTGTTGTTGTTGTTCCTTGGCATCATTCCCCTCGTCGACGACGTCACCGTCATTGTTTTGATGGCATTTGGCCAACGGCGGTTTGATGCCGTTATCAAATGGAATGAATTCGCACTGTTGCAACGGTTCCGTGTCGGAAGCATAGGTGAGCAACTTCCATGTGACATTGGCAGGCCGTACAATGAAAGGTCGATAAACAGAACCGACAGCAAATTGCCTGTCGAGAATGAGTGAGTGAGTGAACAAGAAAGATGAATGCAGGTAGGTAAACGGGAAAAGAATCCGACGGAAAAGCAAAAATTGATGGCACATGCCAAAGTTTTGGACAGAGATTATTGGCACGATGCCATCGGAAAGATTGTTGGCCAAAACTCGGCTTCTTTTTTGAAGGAGGCTTAATGCATTCCGGAAATAGTTGCCCGGAAACAGCAAAAGCAAAAGGGCACCTTTCAAGTTTGGCAAATTGGTCACTGTGAATGGCATGGTCAGCGGCGATTTCGGCATACCAATGCGCGACTGAATATGAATAAAAATTGAAACCGGTGTGAAACAATGATTTAAAACGTTTCGTGTTGGTAAAAACCCAATTGGCACTATTTTACCAGGAATGTAGATAAAAGGTTACACTTGTACAATACTAGGAGTCATAATACGAGTTGAGGTTGTACGAATTGGTACTCGTGTCTCATTTCATATCAATATAAATGCCATAAAACTCAGTGCATGTGGTTACTTTCATTGCTTGGCATTTTTGTATCCTCCACGGACGGCAACGGCAAACACACACGCTCAATGGCACTGCCCTTCTCAAGCACATTGCCTTCGGCATCCAGATCGCCCTCGAGCACGGTGAGACCGAACGTTTTCTTCCTCCTATTCAAAAAAGGGTGGCAAAAAAATAATTGAGCAAATTTAAATGGTGTGATCCCCATAAAAAATGCCACTAATAATAGCAAATTTAAATCGCGCACCAGGGTTATTATGGAGGACCGCCAAGAGAAATAATATTTGGACGAGTCTGCCAGCTGACCAGAAAAACAGATCCAGCCGGACAGAACGAGAAAAAGGGCGCCCGAGGTTTCAGCCGAAAAAAGTTCAAGGCAACCCCAAGACTGTCTTGTTCCCGAATTGGCACAACGCCCAGCCCGCGTCACCTGGTGACAATGTCGTTGAACACCGCACTTTGATAGGCATGAATGTACCTAAAAGTGAAAGGCTAGTTCGAACCGAACCCGAAATATGCCTGCGCACATCAAAAGTTTTTTTTTACATTGTGCGCATGTCTCGGCGCAATGCCAATATGGCAGCCTTGTGCCCGGCGGTGCACTTGGCAAGCGAGGACAGCAGTGCACGCTCGACAATGGCACCGGCAGATGCGTTGCTTGTTTCCAACATTCGCAATGCCTGCGGCGCGTTTGCGGCACAGCCGGCGTAACAGCGTAGGCACTTGTTCAACGCATCTGAGCCAAAAAAAGGTTGGAGCGCAAAAATGACAACAATCGGGAAGATGTAGGGACGGGAACAGCCCCCCACCCCCTCCAAAAATTAAGACGCTTCGGTTGGTACAATACCATCTATCTACTAGTATTTTGTCGAAACTGGCAGGGATTATAAAACGACAATCGAACATTTTTGGTGACCGAAAAATTTTACAATCAAATTTAAATTCTTCTTTTTAATTTTATTCGACATTTCGGACCGGTGGGCCTTCCGTGGCACACACCGTTTGCCTCTGCTCGTGGCGCCAACAATGCCGCGGTTGCCGATTCCCATTGTTCAGCGAGCAACAGGCGGCCAATGCGTGCAGTGTCCACGCCGCAGGTGCCGAACCGTTGCGGGCCAAAATAGTTGAGGAAACCGACGCGCTCCCATTGCGCAATGCGAGCGCCAAGTTGAGCAACGTCAACAACCGCTGCGGCATTAATGTCGCGCAAAATTACGTCGAATCGGTTGCCGAACGCGTCGCCCAACCGTAACGGTGCGTTGGCATAGCAAAAGTCGCGCAACCAAATGCCACGCAACGACCGCGCAGCTGACTCCAACCGGCGTGCCTCAACACGGAAGACACTGACACGCTGTGCGGTGATCGCCCGACGATCCTTGGTGCCACTGATTGCCAACGAGGACGGTTTCAACCTTGTTTTTTTGAGGAGGGGGGTTAGAAATTTAGAGGAATTTTTTTTTGGACAAACGTCCTTAAATTGAATGCATTTCCCCATTTTTTTTTGGCATTTTCGATATTTGCGTGCCTGCCCGACCCGCTCATGGTGGGTGGGGCCTAGCGTTTGTATAAATACCAACCTCGCACTACGCGCAATCATATGGATGGCCGCCTGCGTGTCGATGTTGCGCTTGACCATTGTAAAGTGCAGGAAATCGCCGCGTTCCTTTGGCCATTGCGATCGCTTTGGGGCCGAACTAAATTTTGAAAAAAAAAATATGAAAATTTCCAAAAAAACTTTTGTAGAACCCTTTTTTCCCATCCGCCGCTCGCCACATTTTCAGTTGACTATTTTCGCACGCCGTCTCCAACGCTGATGCACCAGTGAATTCTGCTCGGACAAATTGGTACAAACACTTGCGCTCCTCCTTTGGCCACTCCTAACAAAGTATTGACTAAAACAAACAAAATTGCATGAATTCATCGACCAATAATTGGCCAAAAAAAATTACCAACAAATTTTAATAAAAAAATGGCTAATCAAAATAGCATTTTGGTTTGTTTGTATTGTACAATGATTGGTAATGTCTGATGCTCTCTAAATTGAACCAGTTCCCCCGAAAAATTACTACAAAACATCAAATTTTAAATAATATTGTACTAAGTTGGTATCATGGTCATTTTGCCAGATTTCCCATGCACATACCTTCAAATCGATGACGCACTGCGCGGTGACACCTTCGGCCACTCCTTTGATTTGATCAAAGTGCTGATCAGTGAGCAGTTTGGGCCTCTGCCCGTCGGTGCCGGCTTGGTCGTCCGCCTCCGTGTCAGCGACGCCTGGCGCATTTTGTGTCGTGCCGTCGCCGCACTCTGTGCCGCCGTCTCCATTTTGGGCAGTGGTGCCGCCCGGTTTCAGCACTCCGCTCCCATCAGCCGGAATTTCGACCACAATGAAGTCGCTGTACAGTCGCTTCAGCACGCATCGAATTTCGGCGCCAAACTGTGACGAGGCAGATGCAAATTCACTGATGCCAAACATTTTACTAAAATACAATAATAAGAAAAACAAAAGAATAAACATATATTATACAAATAACGTAAAAATTGAGAAAATAATTTGAGACCCTAATAAATTGAGAGTAACCGCAGGAAAAGGAACGGGAGGGTGGAAGTTTGTTGCAGATAAATTTGAAAAAAAAACAGAATGACAGACACAAATCAAATTGACTCACTCTCTCTGCCAGCACACTATTTTACTGGCGCCCAAAGGGCAAACAAACAATGACGAGAATCGTATTTCTTTATTTTGTACTTTGTTCCTTGTATTCGTTTGCCTCAGTATGTTAAATGTAGTTTTTGTTTGGTGCATAATTGAGTTGCTTATAAGGGAACACGATTACATTTGTTCCCTCATAAAATTTACAATTGATTTAATTTCTTACCAAAATTTTCTATTCATTTTCTAATCGAGAAATGGCAGGAAAAATTTTTGTGGTAAATTAAATGGCAATTTTTGGTATGTAGGTAAAAATTCTTTCCAGGTCACCGGCGCAAACAAAGGCATCGGGTTTGGCATTGTGCGAGGGTTGGCACGACAGGTCCATGGCGCCATCATTTACCTGACAGGTGGTCGAAATTTAAAAAAATTTAAAAATTAATTTCTCTCCTTTTAGCTCGAACGCCATCGCTCGGAGAAAAGGCACTGAACGACTTGGAGGAGGAGCTAGGCAGCTCAAAAAAGTGCTCCAAATTGGCATTTCACCAGCTGGACATCACGGATGCAAAAAGTTGTGCCGATTTGGCATCATTTTTGGACAAAACCCACGGGGGCTTGGATGTGCTCATCAACAATGCCGGTTTTGCGTTCAAAGTGTGTGTGTGTGGCCCCCGGGGGGAAAGAACAGCTTGACTGATTGTTGAATTTAAATCCATTTGCAGCAATCAGCAACCGAGCCGGCCGGTGTTCAAGCAGACGCAACGATCGATGTCAATTATTACGGGACCAAAATGATCACTGATCAGCTGGCACCGCTGATCAGAGCCGGGGGAAGGTAGTGAAAGCGTTATAAACGGGATAAAATAGCGCTCAGATGTCACTGTTAAAAAAAGGATTGTGGATGTGTGCAGCCAGTCGGGAGTTATGACGGCTAGCAGATATAAGCAAGAACTGATCGACCAGTTCAGTCGAGCCGATTTCACCCTAGACGACATCAACAATTTTGTGGAGGAGTACAAAAAGTTGGTTTAACCAAGGACACTATTTCAATGGATGGGTCAAATCAGAATGGGATTCATAGTTGTTGGATCAAATCAGGATAAGATTTATGATCCAGCCGAATTACAATATTTAATTCATTCCCCTTCAAACCCCAAGGCTTGCCCATGCGGACAAGCGCAAGCAGGGCGGCTACCCCGAGTCGGCATATGCCGTGTCAAAGGCGGCCCAAATTGCGCTCACGCTGCTGCATGCGCGTGAATTGGCCCCGCGTAACATTATCGTGAACGCCGTGGGTGTTTCGAGACAAAATGCCCCTCCAACTTCCAAAATATGTGCCCATTTTTTACACAGTGCTGTCCTGGCTACGTGGACACGGACATGACAAGTCACAAGGGCCACCGTACAATTGACGAGGGTGCCGCAACGCCAATTTTTTTGGCCATCGATGAAAGTGTGAAGGAGGGGGGACAGTTTTATTTCGATAAAAAGCCGATCAGTTGGCTTCGTGCCGCCTCTTAGGGCATTCGAGTTTGATGTCTCATATGTAATACATACACAATGACATTCCATGAATGTATCAGTAGTGATAATCCAATACCATTCATTCTGTAAATGGTTTTTTTTTGAAAGATTTCGTCATTAATTATAATTACTATAAATATTTAATTTGCCCATCCAATCAATCAGTCGCTGTAGTATCTGTTCTTCATGGCCCGGTATTTGCGCAGTCGGTAAAGCGCCTTAATGATTGGTTAAGTGCGCGAATCACACAATCATTTGTTGTTACAAAATTTGTGATGGAAAAACTCCCCGGGGTTTCATTTAAATTTGCAATTGTTAATAATATGTCCATGACAAACGCACCTCTAACTCCTTCGCCACGTATTCGCCCCGTTTGATCAGCTCGCGCACCTTGGCCTCGTCCTGCACATGTGCATTGCGCGCAAATGCGTTCTTTAGCCGTTCATGGAACCAGCGAGCGCCTTGCGGATAGTCCTTAAATGGTCGGGGGAGTTTAGGCCAAATTAATGCAATTGCCGGATTTCGTGCATATCATTTACGGTAAAAACCCGACTCGTACAACCCTGACTCGTACTGCTACCTGTGTTATAACTTATAAGTATATGTTGTCTAACCACTTACTGTCTGCACTGTCGTGTAAAATAGTACAAGTCGGGGTCAAACAGTTCGACCAATACACCGATTCATAGCTCTATTCGCATCCCGAAAATGCGCCCAATAAACCGACCTTGCCCAAGTGATACAGCTAAACTGAACAACAGGCCATTTCATGACAACAGAAATGTGTAGGCAAACAAACACTCACCGTCTTGTACAGTTGGACAACTTCGGCACGAATTGAATGCCCTCCAGCGATGACTGACATTGGCACTTTAAATATTAATAACTATCGATTGAGCGTATCGTGCTTAATGTACAACACATGCATAATAATAATTATTGTGATCACAGATCAGTAATTTTGTGCAGAATTCGGACACTTTATCATACATGTTTGTACAGTTTTGAAGGCAGAAAAAGGCTCATCAAGAAAAATTTGAATTTTGTTGAAAAATGTATACACAAACATTCTCATTAAGCTAAGCTCCTCTGTGTGCATATGACACAACATAAATAAGCAAAATAAGGACAACGGAAAATACAATCAAACGGGAGAAGTGAGCAAGAAAATGGGCAAAGGAAAAAGCAAATAAAAAGACAAAGCGAGCGAATTTTAAAACGAAAAATCTTGGTAGCAAATTATGATCAATCAATGCCTGTTTATCATCATCATTATGTTGCAGCCGTCGTGGTCAGCACCAACTCAGAGCTATGCCACAAATCAGGAAGATGAACACAGTTGAGGAACAGTTGGTTGAATGACGGATTGAGCAGGTTCTCCTCCGACGAGCATTCCTATAACACAAATTGGTATAGAAACATTAAAAAACATTCAGTGATTAATGTATAAAACAGGGGCCGAAACTGGACCAAGACATGAATATGGCAGCGGAATTTGCCGGGGCAATGTATTGGTGTTTAATTGGGGGTACGACCTTCCTAGGCAGCCCCAGCCAGAATTTTCTTGATTAAAATAGCTGTCCAACCACACCTGGACAGGGAAGTTCCATTGTTGGCGCAGGCGTTCAACGAGTCGGTCAAGTTCGGCATTCTCTCGGAAAAGCATCCACTCGTCCAGTCCATTGGTCCGCCGCAGAACAAGCGCACTATTAAACTCCGTCCGAATGGCACAACTGGAGAAAGGGAAAATTGATTGCTTGCTTCATGGACATGCGCTTTAACTTATACCCTTACTTAGTTAAGTAACCACGACCAATTTGATGTTATTTAATTAAAGTTTCCAGAATTAAAAAAAAAAAAAAAAAATTAAAAATACGCACAGTTCCGCAATTTCGTGTACATGGAAAGCGCTCAGTGATCGCATGAATCCGTCCACCAAACAATTGACGCCCTCCTGTGCAAACACCACATGCGTTTCCGTCAACACTGCCATGCATGCGGTCGGCAACGGTTGTTCATCCTGAAAAAATTGGTTGTCCAAAAGTAAATGTAATCGCTTTTTAATTGAGTTTTTGTATCCCACCGATTGTGAAAGTGTCAACGACAGTGCACCAATCCATTTTTGCAATGTCGCCACACATGGGCAGCTGAACTGCACGCCGCTCAGCAGCGGTCCATCGTCCTCTGCCGTTTCACCGCCACCACCACCGTTCACCTGAGCGCCGTCACTGAAGTCCAACTGGAACACGTACTGCTCGTCGTTGGTGTTGGCCAGCTCAGCCTGGTAGACCTGTTCAACTGCATCCCTACAAAATAAAAAATAACAACGCTATTTTGCCGAGATTTCACACCGAGACCAAAAAATTGAAATTTTATGTCGACCTAACACCCCCTACCGTAAATTGATGCAGCGCTGAGCAAATTTGTAGGTGGAGTCCGAGAACTGGTAGAGCTTTGAGCCGCTAAAAAAAAAGTAAATCAAAAAAATTACATAATAATCCACATACCTTAGCACAACGTAACTCTGTTGCCAGTCGCTGCTGGCAACCGTTCGCCATGTCCAGCTGCGCTGGTACAACTCGCGCACGTACATGTAACATTCCATGCCTTGTTGTTGGGTGGAACCTGCTCCGTCTGTTGTTACGACATCCTTTGCTGTTGCTGAACTGATGAGTTGCTGCTGTCGCCATCGTCTCTGCTGTTGTTGTTCCCGTGGTACGTCACTTTGGTGCCAATACACCAAGGAATGGTGCACAATTTCGAGATGTTGCTGCAACAATTAAATGATATAACATTTTGAAGGGAGTTAAAAAAAAGGCAATGCGACGCGTTCCGATTAAAGTCTATCTTTTAAATAGACAGGGTCAACCAAAATTTTTTGTTAATTTTTTGGCTTGTCTTTTACAATTTATTAAATTGTTCCCCATTTTCTCACCGTGCCCAATTCGCGACGCAAAAAGCGCTTCAACAGCAGTGCCAAATGCGACGAGTGCGATGTGCTCACATACAGTTGTGTCATTTGGGAGGATGATTGAAGTGCAGCTGCCGAACGAGTCACCGGCACAGCCACCTCAGCGCCGTCAACTATGGGTAAAAATTGAGGCTCAATATTTTATCAAAATACAAGCGGTATATCGTGCCGCAATTTTTGAGAGATTTCGGTAGTATCACCGATCGATGATCGTAATGTCGTACCATTAAGGGAGTTTGGGCATATTCCAGTTTCTGTATTTTGCCGAAATACCGACCGGCATACAGTAATTGCCGAAATAAGAGTCTTTTTTTTTACTTACCGTCCTTGGACCCTTCTTCCTCCGCTGGCAACGGCGGTGGCGGTGGACACACGGAGCCGCGTCGTTGCTGTCGCCGTCGCTGTTCATCGACCAACGCGCGCTGTTGCTGCTCAACCGCACGGCGTACATAGTGCGCAATTGTTTTGCCAAGGTGTCGACTGCCCGTCTCCACCACCAGCAGTCGCTGTTCATGGCCCGAATTGGGTGACACGCGGAATTTGAGCCGCTTGGAGTGGAAACAGAGCACTTGTGCATCAATGCCAACCGACAGATGGTCCAGGTCGCATAACGGCAGAATATGCTGTACAATTTTAACAAATATATACCAAGAAACGAAGACTCCATGGATAGAAAATAATATATTTAACAGACCATAAAATAGAAGGAATTAATATTATACTAAAAATGTCTGACCAATCGTTGGAATTTCCTCGCCTCCACCGGCAATGTTGTTGGCTGTGGTTGACGATAGTGCCGCTGTTGTTGCATTTGATGTTGATTTTGCTCAAAGGCTTCAGCGGGCCACTCTTCCAAAACGGCACTTGCCGGCGAAATGGTGCCACCAAACTCACGCTCATCCACAACATCAAACACATCACCAGCACTGGTTGCCTTAACAAATATGTTTATATTTTTGGGAGGATTTTTTTTGGGGGTTGTAAAATCTGAAGCGGTTCCGAATCCAAAAATTCAAACAATTTGTCAAATTAGTGTTCCTACGAATCCTAAAATTATCCTTGTCACCCGCGCTTTACGTAATTTAGTAACCTTCTCATCGACGGCGAGCAGGTACAGAAACTTGCTGGTCAACAGCAAATAGCGCACCATCGGTTGCCCTGTGGCATGGCCAACAAACACTTGGAACATGTGCTGCACCGTCTCAACATCGTCCACGCACACCTGCAGACCAAGCGAGATCTTCTCGTGTCCTTCGAGACTTAAATTGTTATTTTTTGAAATATTTATTGCAAAATATTGGAACGCCAATTGAGCAATAAACAAACTTACAGAACTTCTCCCTCAACGAGTGCACTCGCCGTGGTGTCCAGCTCGCTGAGCTCGTCATCTTCACGCGTTGTTGAACTGCTGCCGCCGCCAGTGCCAAATTTGAATTCTGTGGATGAACTGTTCAGCGATGAGGAGGACGGCACGGCGGGCAAATGCGGCGCACTCGTCGGGGTCATCATCTGTTGTTGTGCTTCAATTTGTTGTTGAACAACCTGTTGAATAAAATAAAGATAGGTGGGTGAAAAACCAAATGATATTCAAGGGAAGAAATAGTTGATTATGAAAAAAAACGCCTAAATATGATCCCAGTCTTAATCATGGGGAAGAAATGGTTGATTATGAAAAAAAACGCCTAAATATGATCCCAGTCTTAATCATGTCAGATTCGATCGAACAAGTCCGGTCATGAACAAACCTGTTGCTGTTGATATTGAACATCCGTCGTTGTTGCTGTATCGTCTTCAACAACATGCACTGGGACAACAACAACAGCAGCTTGTTCACCATTGTCCGGGTCTTCCGGCACGTAACTGCGCAACGAATGGTTCTGCTGTTGTTCCTCATCCATATTGACCAATTTAATGCTCCCATGACGATGCTTTGCTTCCTCTTCCTCCTCATCATCGGCCATCAAAGTATCAAAATTTGTAAAACTTTTACGCTGATGATGCAACATTTGGTCCAGAATGTAACTCTAAAAAGATATTAAACCAATTAAATTTGTTGGGGGGGGGTTTGTGTTGCACACCACGACTTACCTGCTCTTTGACACTGCGAACAACATGGTCCGCAGTTGATGGGCCCAGCGTGGACAGGTCAACCTCGGGTAGGTCGTCCACCAATCCGTCCAGAAAAGTGCTGCGCGGAGTCGCCGTCTCATAAAAGGAGCCAACTACAATAAAATAATAATAATAAAGTGCGATATGGTGAATAGTTGTCCAATTTCAAATTATGTTTTTTTTTAAACGATTTAACGATTAAATGTAGAAAATCATTTTGACCAAAAAACGGTTTTTAATTTTCAAAAAATGCAATAAATATGAAAAGTCTAACCAAATGATGCCTTTGACAGTGCCGGCGAATTTTGTGCCACCCGTCGTCGAATATTCAGCGGCAAATTGGCAGCCAATTGTGGTCGTTGTTGTTCACCACTTGCGCCGCCGCCGCCGATGACTCCGTTCAACAGCGACGAGGTGCTTGAGCCGATAGGTGACATTGTGCCGTCGAAGAAAATTGTTGCCACCTGCGGGTTCGGCAATGCAATGGGCGTGTCCTCCGGTTGGAACATATACGGGGGCTAAACATTTTACAAAATTAAATGGACATAAAGGGTGTTAGACATTTTAAAACATTAGGCAGACGATTGGCTGGCTATGCTTTTTCAGCTTGGTAATTTTCATTTTCACTTTTAAACCCAATTTTAGATATGGAACCAAAAAAATATGTCTCTTTACTCTTTAAAATATCAATTAAATTCAGAAATTGTCACTTAAAGGACAAACCTTTTCCACATTTTCAATCTTGAAAAAACACAAATACTGTTGGGGTTTCAAAAAAAAATTTTTTTACACGAGAACCAATTTAACACAAAAATGTTTCTGTAATTTTTTGTCTAAAACACATAAACTCAACTTTATTTATTTAAAAAAAATATGTTTCAGATTTTCAATTGTCTTTAGAACATAAAGCCCAATTCTTTCTAGAAAAAAACCTCAATGTTGAAATGGAGCTCAGAGAGTCGGTCGAGGCGTATGCAAATGCGCTTCAGCATTGCCATGTGGCGAATGCACGCATTGCGTTCATAATGCGCGCGCTTCAATGCATCGGAGCAAGCAATGAAGCTCAACAGTTGGAAGTGCAAATTGGCCCTAAAAAAGTGGCATGAAAAAAATGCATTTGGAATTGGTAAAAACAAAAAGTTAAAATAGTAATGCCAACTAACAAAGACGACTCAGATTCTGGGAACTGCGGCAGCTGGTACCCCATTTGAAATGAAAATAAAATATCAGGGTTTTCCGGAATTTTGGTATTTAAAAAAAAGTGTGTTGTCTGTCACCAGCTGCAACTCAGCAAGAAATGTGTAAAATCAAAAAATAAAATAAAAGTCGGATATGTATTGGACCTGTTTAACGAGTCCTTAAGCCAGGCCAGCGACAGAGCGCGTCGATTGTGGCACGCCCAACGAACGCGCATTTCAACGCGCTCCGCGTTTGGAATAAACTCGCGCGCGAATGCCCAATAACATTTGTCCGCCTTCAGCAAACTTAAAAAGTAATGAAAATTAGTATACAATATGAAAAAATTGTATTCATTTATTTTTTAAATCCAATAAAATGCCAAACATGGTTTCCAACAGCGTAGATGCAATTCTGAGTTCATTTATAAACCCATGATTCGAGTTTTTTCTGGTTATTTCTTGACCAAAATTTTAAAATCCTTAGACATTTCCGGTGTTAAAAATAGAAATCTGGAATGATTTGTCTAGGCCCTACCCGTGTGTGAAGAATGAGTCCAGACTTTTGAGCAAAGTGACGGTGTCCGGATGTGCCAAATTGTATGTGATCGGTCTGAATTTACAATTTTTATACGAAAAAATTAATCTTCTAAAAATCATGATCAAACTTGTTGTCCAATTGTTGTAATCCCAGAGATTGATTTGTGTTGAGTATTTCTTCCACAGCACTGTTAATATTCCTCTCAATCTGTTCATGTTGGCCCCGCGTGAGTTTGGGTGCCGAACTCTGCGGAAGACCGGTGGGTGCCAAATGGTGGAACATTTTTGATTTCTTGATTAAAGGGGCAGAAAATAAATAATACAAAATTACTTTAAAAATATTGATAAAAAAAAGACGAACACATATGTATCAAGTCAATTATAAATGATCAAAAATGAATATTCGGGGGCTAGCATTTTGAATAGAAAAAATTGGTGTTTGATGTTTGCATATTATGTGGCAATGAATCCGTATTAATAAATAAAAAGCACACCAAAATTAGATACTTGACAGAATAGAAATGGAAAAAGGGATAGAGAAAATGGCGTGGTATTCAGCTGATTAAACACATCCATATATCCTCTACATATTTGTAGATAGAAATGATTTTGTACGTCAGACAAATGCACATTTAATATTTACCTTTACTATTGCAAAAATGTGTGTCAGTCACCCGCCCCCCTAATCCATGGAAAACGGGGCACATTTTTTGACTGTGAATTTTGTATGACCGATAAAATCACATTCACAAATATGGGAATGAATTTTTGAGTAAATTTGTGGGTCGGCATACATATACAAAAATGGGAATGGGAAAAAGAGTGAGAATTTGGGAGAGATAATTTGGGGAATAATTAATTCCATATAAGGTACTAAATGAGAGAATATATGTATAAGAATAAAGTGATTGGGGGTGGTGGTAGTAAATTGGTGGGAAAACGTGTGATCGATCAGATGCATTGGACGTGAACAAAAATAAATGGTGACGGACAAAAAGAAATGGTTAAGAAAAGAAAGGGTGAAGGAACAATGACAAAATGACGACAATGTACAGAAGAGCACGGGGAATGGATGATAAGTGATAAGCATCCAAGAAAGGGCTGGACTGGCAGTAATTGTTCCAAAAAGAAAATTTCACAAAAATAAATTTTTGTTTGATAAGGCATGGATCACAAATAAAAGAAAAATGGCGACCGAAAGACATCGGATTTGGTGAAAAATCAATTTTAGAATTTTTTGAGTTTCCGACTTTTTGTTCGAATTCGGGCGTTGTCATATTCGTGATCAGCGACCCCAATAACCCCCAGAAACATTCAAGGAAAAAAAAATAACGTAATTTTTTGATTTTTGAAAAATCTGACCAAAAGAACGGATACAAACCGAACAAGTACCGACATTGGACTGATTGGATAGCACTAAGTGTTTGTTGATCATCCATTGCTTCCTGAATTCGGACGAATACAAAAGAAATCAAAAACTGAAACAATCGAATCGGGAATCAAAGAATTGTCCGAAGAAAAGTTTTTTGTATAATATTCAAAAAATAATTGGCGTTTTGTTTCTCAAAAGATTTCTGTTGCCGTTGACGTTTTTTTTTCAATTTTTTCCATTGCCGTGTCATTGATTCGGGATTGGGTCTACTTTTTATGGGTCAAGGAAGTCAATCGAATTTTCCGTTCGCCTCTTTTTCAAATTGATTGCCTAAATAATTTCAACTTAAATTTTTACGTTATTAGCATGAAAGAGAAGGCCTTCCAAATGATTGATTTTGATCACAATTCTTCTAAATAATTCTGCTGATCTCGCCCGAAGACAACAAAACTTAATACCGACCAATTGCCACCTCAAAATATATGAACCAACTGCAAAGTCTACGATTGTTATTCCTTGCCCAGGCCAAACCCTTGTTCCGGGCAAATCCCTTTCTCCAATATGTGCTCGTCGCTCAATTTGCCGGTAAATACAGGGGACGAAGGACGACTTGTTTCGGGTCAATTTTTCAGCCAATTCGTTCATTTCCTACCTAAAACGCCAATTTTTCAAATAAATGAAATCGGGTTAACAAAAACAATTGGACTTAGTAAAAGAACTGGAGTACGAATCGAAAAAACCAGTTTTTTAATCGTAACCAACCTGCAATGTCATTTTTTCTTGTTTGGTATTTACTCCAGAATCGGGTTTCTACCAATACAGGGATTAATTTGATCCCACTTCAAAATCTTACAATAAATATGTCAAACAATTAATTATTCACTTGTTAAATAAAGGACTTTTATCGCGTGCATTTTCAGCTTTTCTTATTGGCCTCATCTCTCCGCTTGCCGATGTTCTTGTGTTTGTGCCAATCAGCTTGTTTCGTCTTCATTTGTGGCGCATTGTCACAAATTTATTCGTCGAAAATAATATTATCAGTCAGTAATTGTTTTTTTTTTATACAACCAAGAGTTCAAATGAAACATTTTTAGTTATGTTTTGGAGCATCTACTGCTTCCATCAATTCATTTTGTACATTCAACCTAATTGGCCGTTGGTGGAAATACTGAAATTTGCAATTATTACTCAGGTAAAAAATCTTAAAATTTTGGTATTGTACTTTTATGCCATTAAAAAAAATAGAATTTTTTAGTTCGGTTCTTTGTTCGTCATGGTCGTTTCCGCGCTGTTCCTGTACATGTTCGCTGGGCTGATCACGCCCTTTTATTTGGCACCAATCAGCGGCACTTCAGCACTGGCCATGGGCGCTCTGGTCGCGCTCAAACAGGTGGGTGTTTGTCGTGTCAATAACTCTTTTTCTTTTATTTGCCACTTTTTTGCCTCTCCCGTCCCTCCCCCCCCCCCATTTTTATGTAAATTTTTGCAGTTCATACCGGACACTGTGCTGTTGACAACGCCTGCCGGACGTCTGAAGAATGGCCATTTGCCTTTCGCTTCGGTGGCCCTCTGTTCGGCCCTTTGGCTGTTCGGTGTCCTTCGCGGCACTGTGCCATTTCAACAAATGTTTGTTTGATTTGATTGTGGGCGTCGTTTGAGGCATAAAATTTTCACTAAGGCATGGTCAGGAGGTCTCAACTTTACGGCAGTGAATTAATCATTTCCCGTTAAAAAATATGTGTGGTCGTCTTCCGTAGACCCCTCGGATCTTTCTCAAACATCCATTTAATTAATTAGTAAAACGGTGCGGTGGAATGGACACACGAGGACTTAAAATCGGCGCCTCTCAGAAAAACAAAAAAAATCCTCGGGCCAATTATCGTATCTCGGCAAAGACCGCACCAAAAAAAGAAATGGAAAATGTTATTATTTGATCATGAATTAAAAAAGAGTATATTTTCTTTTCAGCTTCTCAGCCCAAATCAGCTGGTCCTATCTGCGCTTTTTCCAGTGCCGAGGCGGCATGCCCGAGCCGATGGTCGGCGATCGCAGTGAGCACTTCACCTGGGCCAGGTTGGTTGGTTGGTTTGATGGTCGGACGCTTTCGCGTGAAAAGCAGCAATAAACAATCAAATCTTCGGAAAAAATAGGGCCCGGATATAATAAAATCTCAAAATTACAAAAATTTTTGTTTCATATTCCCCCTGCCGCTTCCCTCGGAAATCACAAACAAAAAAAAAACACTCCGACATTATTGACTTATTGATAACAAAAAATTGCCACCCGTTTCAGTCTTTTCCCGCGTCGTGCGCAACCGCTCGCCGCAATGTTCGGCCGCTTCACCTTCCGTACGTTGCGTCGCCTGGGCGTGCTGCGGCGCGTGTTGCGCAGCGACCGTCTGGCGCATGCTGAGGAGGAAACGCTGCAAATGGACACGCTGCAGTCGCTCCGTGTGGTGGACGCGAGCGCGGCAGTGTTGGCGCCGGAGGGTTGGGACGCGGAACGGAGACGGTTGCTGCTTCGTTTGGGCGAACCGCGCCTCAGGAATAAATATATGTATAAATACTATTTTTTATTTCGACAGGCAAAAGGCGCTTCGAATGTTGAACGAACGGTTGGCGGCTGCAAGTGGCGCCGGAGGCGGCATCGACTCACTTCCGTCTGACACTGTTGGCGATAACATTCTGCAAGGTGTGCTCAGCGGCGGTGATAACAACGGCAATGACGCCGCGATGTCCATGCGATCGCCCATGTCGAACATGGACAGCACAAAACAACCAATGTGAGTGTGCCGCTTACTCAAACCTGTATCCATAAAATTTTTTTGTGGGGATGAGTAAATTGGGCAAATTTTTTTAAATTTTCCTTCCTTTGCTGGGGAAGAGGTCAATTTTTCCCATCTCCCTGGAGGGCCTGCGCTTAATGCTGCCGGACTGATTACGGAACTATTTGTTGGTTTTGTTTAGCAGTGCCACTACCGCTCAGCAGATGATTCCGCCCCCAGCGCCATTTGCGTCCCCCGCGGCATCGGTGGGCATCGTCGGCGGCGGCATTCAGCAGCAGCAGCATGGAACATTAACAACGACTGTGGAGGCGGATGATGAGGATGATGAACAACGGAGGAGGAGGATGATGCCGCAGTTCATGACGGTCGTCACAGCAAGCGGGGACAACGACGATGATGACCAACAGCAGCCGGGCGCATGAGAGAGGACAGAGTGAGGGAGCAAAATAAGGGGATGATGGATAGATTTTTTGCTGATTGCCGTGGGCGGCGGCACTGTCCGTCCCGTCCCATTTTTGTGCGCCTTATTTAATTAATTGTTGTTATACATACATACCTATATATTTTTCTGATTGTTTTGCTGGGTCCCAAAGTTTGGTTTATATTGTTTAAACACATTTTTGTCTGCCGCACATAATAAATATTAAATATATGTAATCAAGCCCATATCCAAAAAAAAATTTCGGGGGGGGGGTGGGGAATTGATTTAAAAAGCTGCCGTTTTTGATTGAGTTTGCTTTTAATCGGAAATTTTAGGTACAAAGGTTACAAGTTTAGATTTCGAAAAAAATCTTGTTTTTTAATAATTTATTTCAAAAAATTATCAAATAAAAAGTTTGCATGCGAACGGGAACAAACCCGCAATATAAAGCCATTCCTGTGGAGGCGTTTACCAACTGCGCCATTTTGAACGGCAAACGAATGCATTCTTCAACGTTTATATATTCTTTTACTTCCTTTTTTTTCGAAATTTGAATCAATTTTATTAATTGAGGGTGGTTTTCATATAAATTCATTAT
The DNA here is from genome assembly GCA_024500135.1 of Heterodera carotae. Classification (NCBI taxonomy): domain Eukaryota; kingdom Metazoa; phylum Nematoda; class Chromadorea; order Rhabditida; family Heteroderidae; genus Heterodera; species Heterodera carotae. The sequence goes on from JAKKIK010000269.1 coordinate 17,777, forward strand.
CCCTAGTCCCTATTATATCCAATTCCGAGATCTTCACACATATACGACACAATGTGCCATCGTCGCCGCTATTCAAAATCATCAATGTTGAACAATGCCGACGAATTTTGTTGTTGCAATCGACTCGTCATCACTGTCCGATTTTGGCACCAAATTCACCTCAGGCCGGAACAGTTTTTTGCATTTCTGCGGGGATGGGATTTTCGGGATTAACCCCCGGGGGGTTTTTTTTGTGCCACCCTTTTGACACCTCAGACACTGTGCCGTCAGTGATCACCCATGCATAAATGGCATACGCTGGAATGCACAGCATGGAAGACAGGGAAAGGCACCAACCTGAAAAAATCGAAAAATTTTCCACCGTAAAATTTTTGAAAACTCGCCGAAAATGTGGCCCCACAACGGATAATCGTAGTTGTACGCGCCGATGCGCAATGGTTGGTACTTGAAGAGGCCAAAGATCATCACACCCTAGGCGGGGGGGGGATTGGCACACTTTTAAGGGATCAACCATTTTGTTAGGGTTTGTGGGGGATTAAACCCGAAAGGAGAAAAATTTTCGAGCCGAATTTAGGGCTAAAAAAATGGTGCCTACCATGCAAACAGACGGCGTGGCAAACACCCAACAGAATTTCCACCAATTTGACGGATAATAGCCAATCATTGAATGCAAATGGTCGTACCACCTGTTAATGCCTGCGGGGAGAGGGAGGACAGAGTAAAGCAATTTACCGTAATTCCTATATTAATGCCCCCGCCGAAATAAAGCCCTCCTTTTTTTTGGGGGGGGGGGGGGTTGAACAATAGAGTCCACGGGGGCTTTAATGAGAAATTACGGTATGCGGACCATAAAATGCCACCCTTGCTGGGCCGCCCCTTTTTTTCCTGACCACCCAAATGCCGTCTCGGAGTCGGAAAGTGGCCTCGGATGAGAGGCCAGTTCGGGGATAAGGCGACGGGGAGAGAGGCCCAAAAATGACGGGGCGTCGTGGCTAACCCTAGGGTTCAACAGGACCGAGTTGTCCCAGTTTTAAGACCGGGATTTCCGAATTTTATTTCCCTATCCAAAACAGTCCCGGTTTTCCCAAAATTCCCGGTCTTGGTGACCTCTACACTTGACCCTATAATCAAAATCGGACGGCCGCAAAAATTCGCCCACCTACACTCCACGAAATGGCAATGCATTCGAAGAACAGCAACCAAAGCAATGCCCAACCCGATGCGGCATAGAAATCAAACAATTGGAACATGTAAAAGCCGCCCTGGGAAAAAATGACTCAGTGTTAAAAATGCCGACATTTCTTGGCACACACCTCCGTCACCGTGACAAGCCCACAAATGTACGACACAATGCAAATGGCCAACACAAACATTTCACGACCGAAGCGGCGACCGCGGATCAGTGCCGGGAATTCGTCAATGACCGCCGTGAAAAAGCCTTCCATCGTACAGAACTCAAGAAATAAAAGTATGAGGGGAAACGGTATGGAAAAAGAGGGGGCATGGAAATTCGAAACCCGAAAGGTCGGCCGAATTAAGGGTTATATTTCAAATCAGAATCAAATTCGAAACCCGAAAGGTCGGCAGGTAAGGCCTTGAATTGTAGAAATAGTGGGGGGGATTGTATTGAAATCAGAATCAAATTCGAAACCCGAAAGGTCGGCGGATAAGGCCTTAAATTGCCGAATTAGGGGGGGGGGGGTTATATTTGAATCAAGAATCCTGCCACCCCTAAAAAGTGGGGGCACATTCCATCCATCGGGACACCGGGTCGGGGATGAAACAACGGGCGGACACTCTTGACACCCTCTCTGCCTATGCCAATTCGAAGGATTTCGAACCATCAAAAAATTTCTGGGGAAACCCTGGGAATCCAAATACCGTAAATAGAGCCTCCCCCTGACGTAGAGCTCCCCCCTGAAATAAAGCCCCCCTTTTGAGGGGTGGGGCTTAAAAACAGAAGCCCCGGGCGCTTTATTTTAGGAATTACATTCCGACTTCGAAAACAAAAAATCACCTGCGAATCGATGCCCAAAAAGAGGACCATACAGAAGAAAAGGATGGACCACACATTTGTGTACGGTAGCTGGAGAATGCCTGGGGGGCAGCGGTGGGACAAAATGCCAACAATTTTGAAAGGGCAAAGACGCGCAATATTTAAAAAAAATTGTAAATTTTGCCAACCCGAGGGATAGGCTAGGAACAGAAGGCCGGGCCCGGACTGCGCAACTTCGTCCACAGTTTTGCCTTGCTGGTCAGCCATGAAGCCGATGAAGGAGAAAATGACGAAGCCTCAAAAAAATGTTTGGGTAAATATTTTAAATGTTTAAATATATTTAATTTAATTACCGTAATTCCTATATAAAGCCTTCCTCTGCAATAAGCCCCCCTTGAAATAAAGCCCTCCTTTTGAGAGGGGTTGGAGCATAAAGCCCACCCTGATGTAGAGTCCCTCCCCCCTGAAATAAAACCCCCTTTCGAGGGGGGTTTAAAAATAGAGCCCCGGGGGCTTTATTTTAGGGATTACGGTAGTTTAAATGGAAAAGCGTTAAAAAAATTTAGACACACAATTTAAATGTTTAAAAAATAAATTAATTAATTATTTTTGAAATACCCGCAAAAACGCTTGTCCCACTGTTCACACAGCACACAGTCAAAGCCTGTCTAAAAAATGTATCGAAAATTCGGATTTTTTGGCAAAAAAAAATTGGCATTTTTTTTTGTTGGCACAATTGTTTTTGCACTTACTTGTAAACGTTGTTGTGGTATTTGTTGTATGAGCCCAATGCGACGAGCGCACCGACGCCGAGGCCATAAGAGAAAAAAACCTACAAAATTTTAAAATTTTTCGTATAAAATTTATTTTTAGCGTTTTCCATTCCATTTTCATTTTAATTGGAATTGAATTGTCAACTATTAAATTTAATTTGTTTAAGACCTGTGTAACGGCGTCAACCCAAACTTTGCTCTCCAACAATTTGGAAAAGTCGGGTTTCAAATAAAATCTGAATGAATTTTTTCGGAAATTTCCAAAAAAAAAAATCGGGCGGCGGAATTTACTCGAGGCCGAGGCTGGCACCGGGCAATGAAAGGCCTCGCATTAGCAGACAAAACAGCATCAAATAGGGGAACGAGGCAGTCAAATATACAACCTGGGTTATAAATTGAAAATAAAAAGGAGGCCTAAGAATTTTTAGAAATTTCAAAAATTTCCAGACCACAACTCTTACCTTTCCTGTCCATTTGACGCCTTTGAAAATGCAAAAATAGCAGATCACCCAACAGAGGAGCAAATACAGGGCCAAATCTTGTCGAAGTGAGCCGACCTTTTTTTTTTGGGGGGGATAAAATTTAGGGAAAAGCGGATTAAAGTTGGTCCCTTACAAAATGCTGGGGCTGAATAGGGCAAAGGGGTGCCATTTTATTTGGAAAACTTGGCGTTTGCCGGGTTTTGGGGGCCCGTGCCGGGTTTTTAAAGTTGCCGGCTTTTTTAAATTTTTAGCCGGGTATTTGAACTCGCCCGCCGGGTTTTTGAGTTTTGGCGATGGCACCCCTGAGAGGGCGGAGGCATGGGTTCGATTCCCAGCTGGGGCCTACATTTTGCAAATTTTTTTTCAAAAAAAAATTCGGACACCCGCCAACCCTGCGCTTCTTGGCGCCACTCACTTGCTCAATGCCTCCGCTGATGCCCAACACGCGATGGCTGCGCAAAAAAAAATAATTAATTTAATTTATTTAAAAATGAATTAAAAATGGTAAAAACAAATAAAAAAATTTACTCCCAAAATTCTTTGACCGGCGAAAGAACGCTGAGGTCAGCTTCAGTACAAATGGTGAAGTTCACTTTTGGCCCAATGAAGAATTGTTTTCGGTACTCGTTCAGATGGTCGTCCGTCAAAATCTAAGACAAAAAAAACTTTTTTTTTAATACTTACCGATTTCCTCTATTTGAAAGGCCCCCCTCCATTTAAAGCCCCCCCCCATAGACGAGGATTGAAAAATAAAAGGCCCAGGCCTTCAAATAGATGAAATACGGTATTATTAAACATTTTAGTGGGTGCTTAAATAAATAAAATTATCTAAAATTGATTAACAAAAATAGTGGCTATTCAAATTATTGTAAATTTGCATATTTTTTTTTAATAGAACATCATTTTGAAGGAGGACGGACCTTCACATTGAAATAGCCCGCAATTGTTCTGTTCGACTCGCACAACACGGGGTCATACTCTGAGCGGCAACGGTTGGAATTCCAACTGAAACAAATCACAAAAAAAAACAAACAAATTAAATCGAATTTTACAAATTTAAATTTTACAAATTGTTGAAAAAATATTCAATTAAATTTTACGAATTGTTGCATGTTCGCCACGGGACATTTGAGTCCATGCGCAGGGAATGGAAAAGGTAGGACATGGCCCAGCTGAGTACCACAATGTAATAAATGTTGAGCCTACATTTGTTGTTTTTTTAATTTTTGTTAAAAAATTATTTAACCGAATTTAAAAAAAGAATATTCAGTATATTTAATTGTTATAAATTTTAAAAATTATAAATAAAATTTTCGTTTAACCAAAATGCCATCACAACCGCCGCAATTCCAACCCCCTTGAAAATTGGGCAAATTTTGAACCTGAAAAACAAAAAAAAATCAAAATATTTCATTTCGCGTTCGTCGTACATTCCCAAACCGCCGACAGAGACAAGCTGTCCCCATGAAGTCTCCAGAATAAACAATGGCACACCGCAGAACAGAATGGCAATAATGTAGGGAATCTGTGGGTAATTTTTTTTGCAAAAAAAATTGGACAATCTTTAATAGAGGCGTCGGATAAAACAATTAATTGATCCAAAAAACCAATTAATTGGACCAAAAAATTGATCATGAAAACCACCAAAAAATGTGATCAATTAATTGGTCAATTAATTGTTTGATCCGAGTTTCCGTCTTCTAGTCTTTAATATAAGTTTTCTAAACTAAAAAATTGAAATCGACTAAATTTTTGGTTTCAAAATTTTGGGTGCCTTACCAAAAATGCGCCGCCCCCATTTTGGTAGCAAAGATAGGGAAAGCGCCACACATTGCCGAGTCCAATCGCCTGAGAGGTATTTGTAAAACCGGAATTCCGATTTACCGTAATTCCTATTTTAAAGCCTCCTCCTGCAATAAAGCCCCCCTTGAAATAAAGCACCCCTTTTGGGAGGGGTTGAAATGTAGAGCCCACCCCTGAAGTAGAGTCCCCCACCCCCTAAAATAAAGCCTCCTTTTGAGAAGGGTTGGAAAATAGAGGCCTCCGGGGCTTTAATATGGGTTACGGTACGTAAAATTTTTATTCGAACAATTCTAAAGTAATATATCAACCAATATTAGTGTAAATATATAATTTTGTTCTAAAAATAATCACAAAAATGAAAGATAAAAATATGTTTAAAATTCTAAAGCCTAAAATGTCGAAAATAGAATTTTAATAATATTAAATAAAAATATTTTTACATACATATCCAACGCAGGACATAATGAAGTCGGCCCATGATGACCATTTATCTCGCTCGGCCAGCGAATGGACGCTGTGCCGTTTTTTGCTGGCCTTTGGCACCTGACGAAAAAAATTTAATTTTTAGGGGGATTTTTAAAATCCCCAAAAAACAAACCGTCGTCTCTGCGGCGCCCCCATTAATCCCATCAACGGCGGCCATCAAATCGGCCATCTCCACAGTGTCGGCCGGCATAATCAATTTTGATATAAATATGTATGAGACAACGACAGTCAATGAAATCTCAAAATATTTGTCAGAGATTGGATGAGAAGATCAATGAAATCCCAAGTATTTGATCAGTGATTGGATCAATGAAATCCCAAGTATTTGATCAGTGATTGGATCAATGAAATCCCAATGTATTTGATCAGTGATTGAATGAGAGGATCAATGAAATCCCAAGTATTTGATCAGTGATCGGATCAATGAAATCCCAAAGAATTTGATCAGTGATTGGATCAATGAAATCCCAAAGTATTTGATCAGTGATTGGATAAGAGGATCAATGCCACTCCAAATCCAACTCTTGAGGGGGCACTTAGGGAGGGCAAGGGGACAGTTTCATTGATGGCGCCCACTTTTTTTGAAGTGGTCGCACTTTTTACGATTTGATTTTCCTTTTTTTTAAATAAAAGTTCCTCCTCCCCTCGGGGGTGATGATTGAATGCTTTTTTTATTTTTTATTTTTTATTTTATTTGCTGAGTCCCGGGAACAACTGCCCCCGGGGGTTGCAATTTCAGCCACTTTTTGGCCGGCCACTAGCAGGGCACACATACACAACGGCAACTGTTGCCAGTGTCAGTCATTCCCCCCGGGGGGGATTGAGGGTTGAGGCACACATTTTGATGGTTTAAAATTGATTTTTGATTATGATTTGGGTGGAATGTGATCAGAGATGGGCTGCTAATTGGATGGATCAGAGCAATTAGTCCCGGTGGTTGGAAAATCTGGGACCGAGAGACTTTTGCTTTCTAGCAGACTTGAACAAATTGGGGGGAGGGGAGGAGGGACTTTCCCGAAAAAACTAAATATTTGAAATTGGGGAGGGGGAGGGAATTCCCGAAAAACTAAATATTCGAAATTAGGGAGGGACTTTCCCGAAAAAATTAAATATTCGAAATTGGGGAGGGACTTTCCCGAAAAGCCAAATATTCGAAACTAAGGAGGGGAAAGGAATTTCCGAAAAATTAAACAGTCGAAATTGGGGGGGGGCAGGGGGGGGGGACTTTCCCGAAAAAAACAAATATTCGAAATTGGGGAGGGGAGGGATTAAAAATCCATGGATAATTTAAACGCAAATGGACCTCTCAAGAATAATGACTGTTTTTGGTTCGGGTCGTAAAAAGTTTTTTTAATAAAAATCCACGCCAATGGAAAAAAAATAGTGAATGAATGGCACCGGCGGTGGCACCTTTCTTCGTGCCAAAATACTCTCCAAAAAGCGTTCCTCAAGACAAAAACAAACAAAGAATTGTGGGGCCTAAAGGGCACAATGGCAGAGGAGCAAAAGTGCCATCGCCAAGAGGGCGGCGGCCACGGCACTTTTTCCCCATTTATTGGACGCCTCGAGGGCATTTGCAAAAGTGACAAAAAAAAAATCGCGACGCCCAGGGGCAGCTTAATTGGGCACAAATTTGAATATTTTCCCACCCAATGGCACGGAGGCGAATAAATGAATGAATGAATGGAGTAGTAGCCCATTGAACATTTATTACAGGCTACCGTAATTCATAAAATAAAGCCCCGGGGGGCTCTATTTTCCAACCCCTTTCAAGGGGGGGTGCCTTATTTAAGGGGGAGTCTTTATTTTAGGAATTACGGTAATTTATCCAACAAACAATTGAAGACATATATGAGGGAATATTCATTATTTTAAATTTAAATATTAAAAATGCCAATGTCAGAAATGGCACTTTAAAAATTGGCATTTTAAATTTTGGCAAAAAATTGAAAAGTGAAATTCAACACACATTCATCAGAGATGTATTATGTTGGTGAAGGAAATATTGAAATGAAGCAGCGAAAATGGGCGCCGGGAAATATTAATTTAAAAAAATTTCCTGTAAATTAAAAATTAAAATGATTTTTTTTGTCGCAACAATTATTATTTGGCTGACAAAATTCCAGAGCGAATTTAGGGTTGTTCCGGGCCCCACTACCCAAAACCCGGTGTTTTTCGTTGCCCGCAACTAGTGTTCGGCATATGCGATTCCAAATATTTTTCGATCGGTATACCGAAAATTAGCGCGGTATACCGACACCGTGCCGAACATTACCCATAACCCGAACCGATATTTTGGTCGACCCGGAACAACCCTGCATTATTGGACCTTTTGCGGAGGTCGAAAGCGAGGCGAAAAAAAAAGTGTGGGGGGTCATTTCATGCAATTTAATTATTTAAATGTATGGAAAAATTGAAATTAAAATTGAAATTGAATTGAAAATCCCGTCTCATCCAAATTTGGGGTTGAACACACAAATCACTACTCATCAGAGCATGTTGCAGTGGTAGTTGAGAAACACGAGCAGCACCTGAAATGAGGGGCAAAACAAAAATTGAATTACCGTAATTCCTAAATAAAGCCCCCGGTGGCTCTATATGCCAACCCCTTTCAAGGGGAGGGGCTTTGTTTTAGGGGGGGGGGGGGCTCTACATCAGGGGGAGGCTCTATTTTAGGAATAACGGTACTTTATTTAGAACCGCCAAATGGCGCCAAAGAATTCGTTGAAAATGCCCCCGGGGGCTTTTTTTCAATAAACAAAAGTGCATTGTGTACACCATGGGTGGTACAATTCTCGCCATTTTTGGGAGTCTCGCCTCTCGACTTTTAGCCGGGACAGATTACCGTAATTCCTAAATAAAGCTTCCTCCTGAAATAAAGCCCCCCTTGAAATAAAGTCCCACCTTTGAGGAAGGTTGGAATATAGAGCCATCCCTGAAATAAAGCCCCCTTTGAAATAAAGTCCCCCTTTTGAGGAAGGTTGGAATATAGAGCCCTCCCTGAAATAAAGCCCACCTTGAAATAAAGTCCCCTTTGAAGAAGATTGGAATATAGAACCCCCCTGAAATAAAGCCCCCCCCCCCCCTATTGAGGAGTGGTTGAAAAATAGAGCCCCGTGGGATTTTGGTGGTATTAAATATTTTTCCTTTTTAAAAGACCTAATTGAAATTTAATTTTCTGTTATCCTCGGACTATTAGACCCGCAAAGATTGTTTGTTGTTTGCTCAGCACCGTAAAAGCGCCAACCACCAGCGGCAGCACAACAAGCAGAAGCACAAGTGCGGGCCCGCGTCTTTGGTACCGCGCGGTGTCTTCGGCCGCCGATCGATCAAAGCCCAGCGGGTCAGTGTCCGTTGCCAACAATGCGCCGCCGTCATTGCCGTAGGGCGAAAAAGCCTATTTTTTAAATGAATGAATGTTCGGGGTCCGCGGACCAATGTTGCATTGGGTCGAGAAAATTTCGGGTCTGGGATAGAATTTTGCAAAATTCCCAAATAGGCAACGGGCTGAGAAAAATTTATGGTTCGGATTTCGGGTATTGAAAATTTAAATTCGGGAATCGGGCCGAGAAAATTTCGGGTCAATCGTAGGGCATTGAAAATTTTAAATTTAGGTGTCGGGCCGAGAAAATTTCGGGTTCGGGGTGAAACCTATGAAAACTCCCAAATAGGGAACGAGCCGAAAAAAATTTCTGGTTCGGGTTTCGGACATTGAAAAATTCAAATTTGGGTATCGAGTCGAGAAAATTTCGGGTTCGGGCTCCAGCACTTGTCCATGCATTCCACCCGGCGCATTTTCCGTGCTAATGGCACCATTCGGCATTCGTATAAATCGAACACAATAATAAAATGTATAAATTATTTTTCACCACTTAATTCCCGGACCCTAACCCGGAGTCAAAAATGGCGTCGGCACACTGTGCCCAACAAACACAGATATTGCGGGGACCAACCCTTTGCTGGTGGTCATCGGCTGCCGCCGAATGATCCGATGATGCCAAATTGTCGAATGAGCGCTCGGCGGCGGGCGCATTGGCTTTGTGAGAGCGATGGCGAAAATTGGTGCCGGCCAAAAATGTGGGAGAATCCTCAAAAAAAAACAATTTTTATTTATTTTAATATTAATTTTTATTAGGGATTGGACAAAGCAATTAATTAATCGAAAAAACCAATTAATTGGACCGATAAATTGATCAATTAATTGGTTGATGAGTTTGAAAAAATACCGATAAATTTAAATGCCGATAAATGATCAATTAATTGATCAATTAACTGGTTGATGAATTTGAAAAAATATCGATAAATTTTAATACCGATCAAATGATCAATTAATTGGTTGATCCGATTTTCCGATCTCTGATTTTTTAAATTTATTTTTGTACCATTTGCGACCGGAGAAATGCCCACGTGTTGCACAAATTCTCCTCACAAATGCACACCTGTGCAAATTTTGTATTAAATTTGGTCCTACCGTCCGCCCCCCGAGGGTCAAACGGAAATAATATTTTTCGTAATTAAATTCAATTTTGGCTTGGGTTTTCAAAGTCCTCCTCAAGCAAAAGCGTGCCAATTGGGACAAGCCTCAGGAAAAAAAAATTATGGCAAAAAGTGAAAAAATCCAACAAAAAAATGGCCAATTTTCTCCTTTTGTAGGCCTAGTCAGGGCTAACGAAAAGTTATGACGTTTTTTGAAAATTTCGAAGAAATTTATAGGACTGAATTGGCCAGTTAGCCCTCTGCCGATCGTCAATTCCGTACCCATTTTCGCGCAATAATTATTGGGCGCTAAAAAATTTTTTTTGTCTTTTTAATAGTAATTTAAAATTTGCCCACCTCCGACCACTGGTGCCAATCGCGCGCACATTTTTTGCCCTGAGGCAATGGCATTTTTGCTTCGTCCAGGCAATGCTATGAAAATTAAAATTTTAAACGGATGCGCCTTTTTTAGACGCCAAATTTTGGATTACCTGATCCAGACGTCCTTGACCCTCCGCGCCGTCCTCGTGCCGTACGCCGACCAGACAAAAGCGGCCGCCGGCACAGACAAGCGCACCGCCGGCACAATTCTTGACAGATTTATAAATGCAATTAAAATTAAATAACCCCCCTGATGTAGAGCCCCCCTGAAATAAAGCCCTCCTTTTGAGGAGGGTTGAAAGTTAGAGCCCCCGGAGGCTTTATTTTAGGAATTACCGTATTAAAATTTTTAAATGATAAACAATTATATCTAATTAATTCAAATTTCGTTTTAAATTTTATTATTTAATTTGTATGGTATTTGATTCTGCTTTAAATTGCAGATTTCGGCATTTATTATATATTTTCAATTAAAAAATTATTTAAAATTTATTTAAAAAGATTAATTCACTTTTTTATCACAAAAACATTTGGTGCCAGCCGTTGAACCGTCTGAAACAAATTAGAAACAATAAAAAACTGTGAAAATACAATAGTTTCACCGTCCTCTTGGAACAAAATTGGCACAGTGTATGGCAAATATTGGCATAAAATGAGCAAAATTGCGCCGCAACGGCACAATGCCGACGGCGACAATAAAATGGTTAATGGATGATGCCTCAGGCACAGTTTTGGGCTGGGGCGATTGGCTGAATTGCGTATACTGTAATTATTCCTAAAATAAAGACACCGGGGACTCTATTTTCAACCCCCCCCCCCCAAAAAGGGGAGGCTTTATTTTAGGGGGTACTTTACTTCCGAGGGGGGGTGGCTTTATTAGCAACCCTTAGGGTGGCTTTATTTCAAGGGTGACTTTATTAAGGGGAGGGGGGGGGGCCTTAATTAAGGAATTACGGTATTTTTTTCAATAAAAAAAATATTTGTATGCCTTTGGGGGCTTAATTATCCCCCTAGGGAATTTTTTTAAAATTTTACCATAATAATTTGTGCTTTTTGTGTCGTCGCCGTTCATTTCATTTTTCGTGAGAGATGAAAATTGGTGCCATCGATGGAAGAGCAAAAAAAACACTAAATTAATATATAATTTTTTAAGAATTTTCCTAACGTAAAAAATTTATGGAAATCATGAAAAAAATTCTGAACGCAAAATTTAAAACATTTTGCCCGGGGCAAAAAAAAATAAAATTCAATTTGTTTGTCTGTGTCTCTTGTGCTAGGCATAAAATTCAATTTGAAGGGCAAAAGTGCAAATGTTTTTGACCTCTCTCTAAATTAAATTTGTTACATTTTTTGTTGATTTTGGAAATATAAATTTTTCATAAAATTAACAAATAAAATTAAAATGCGTTGACAATGAAAAATGCCCCAGGGCGGCGGTTGGGTTTCCCCCAACATTTTCCCATTACCCCCCCCCCCCAACCAACGATGGGTTGGAGGCTAACAAATTAAATGCGTCTTCGAGAGGGGGGGGGGGGGGGAAATCCATCTTTGCCATCCCCGCGCCTAAAAAAAACGCGTTTCGCCGCGGGCGCGCTTTTCCGTCCCACCAAAATGTGTGCCCTCAAGGGAGGCCAAATGCGTGTGTGCCGTGCCGCGTCAACGCCGGAAACAAATGCGGCGCCAATTTTGAACAAAAAAAGTTAAAGGGGTCTCGGCTCGGCCCAACGGTTCCTTTGTGTGCTTTTTGGGCGGCTAAAGTTAGAAGAGAGAGAGGCTAATGCTCTAATTTAACCCCAAAATGGCCCCCAAGGGCATGTCCACTTAAAAATTATTAATTTTTTTTTTGGGGGGGGGGGGGTTTCTTAATAAACTTTTAAACACAGGGCCCTCTATGGCAAGCCACCCCACATACATATATGTAGAACTGCAATTAGTTAGCCGACCCCCAGGGTAGGGCAAAATGAGTGTGGCACGCCATCTCTGCCCGAGGACAGCCCCCGAGGCGCTTGCTTATTTTTGAAGTTGGGGTAGAGACTTTGAAAACGTTTAATGAACCTTAGGTGCCCCCGGGAGGGAGAGAGAGAATTCTGAGCCGTGGAAAAAAGTTCAAAAAAAAGGAAGAGATTTTTCGGCATTCTAAGATAAATGTGTTTAAAAATGCCAAAAAAAATCAAATTTGAGGGAGGCCGACATTTGTCGCCGAAGCAATGTGCCATTGGAGTCGTCAACGAAAAGGGACAAAAAGCCCATTATTATTATTCTTCAGGCAAAGCTCTTCGGGGCATATACAAATCCCCGGGGGAACCAATAAATTTTAAATTCGTCCCCGAATAAAATATTAATCACAAAATAACCGAAGAAAACCCTTCCAATAAATTTAATGCCTAAATAAATTATTAAAAAATGCCATTCATTGCTTATCAAAATGCCACTATTTTTCAGGGCCAAATTTGGCGGCCCTGTCTCCGCCCGGGGGAAAATTTGAGCGAGTTGGGTTTAAAGCTATGCTTAGCCGTGTGCCCTCCCCCAAATTTTAATTGTTTATTGAGTGAATTTTGCTGCTGTCGCCGCCGCACAAACACAGTGTGGGAAATGCACTCTTTCCATAAGGCATTTCCCCCCGGGGCTTTTTTTTGCCCTTTTAATTTCAATTTTTTTTTAAATACAATACAACGAAAATTATTTGGATAAAAAAAATTGGCACACATTTACCGTATTTCCTCTAATTGAAGGCCCCCCCCCCTCCATTTGAAGGCCCCCCCTAGACGAGGATTGAAAAACAGAAAGCCCCCCTCCATTTGAAGGCCCCCCTAGACGAGGATTGAAAAACAGAAAGCCCCCCTCCACTTGAAGGCCCCCCTAGAAGAGGATTGAAAAATAGAAGGCCCGGGCCTTCAATTAGAGGAAATACGGTAATCCAAAAATATTTGTTAAGCTCTCCCAGTGTTATCGCATTATATGCCCTCCTGCTGCTGGCGGTAATGAATGAATTGGATAAATGTGGAGGGATCCCCCCTAGCAATTTCTTGGGGCTTTTTGATGGGTTGTCATGCCCCACGGGGCCAGGGAACAAAGGAAATTGGCCAGAATGATTCCAATTCTCTCATTCATCGATCAATCAAAAGCGCCATCCAATGATCACTTAAACTACACCCAATGGACAGATGAACAAATGGGGCAACGTCATGGGGGCACAAATTGTAATTTTAAAAGTTAAACTAATTTAATTGTTCAATTCGGATTTAAAATGCCAAAAAAAATGTTGGGGCTTTGTGGAATTTGGCAGCACATATGTAAAATAAACACAAATGATCCTCAACCATTAAACAGGAAAGTGGGACAAATGGCGACAAAAAAAGGATCCATCAAAAAAAACATATATATATATATAAATTTATTTATTAATACGGTAAATAAAATAACCAAAACAAACAGATAACAACAAGCAAATAATGAAACGATGAGTGATCACAGAGACCATTTTGAAACAATATTTAGAGACTGGAGAGAAGGGTCATCGATATTTTACGATATTTATCGAACAATACTGTAACCGAAAAATAACGGATTCCTCAATCGCATTTTCAACGAAAAAAAAACCGAAAATATCTTCTTCGTCAAATCTCTATAATAATGAAAAGGACTATGGGAATCAGGTAAGGCATCACCATTTGGCATCAATTGTTGCTCTTGGTGTGAATGGCATTGGCATCATGGTCAATGTTTGACAACGGCACGAGCAACTTGGCTACCTCCAGCAGAAAATGGTCAGCCAAATATGGTCCAATCAGATGAACACCCAGCGGCCGTCCCTCGGAACAGTGCGCGAACGGTACCGAAATGGCCGGCACACCTTTATTGTTGGCATTTTACACAAAAAAAGGCCTAAATGCCGAGGACCATAGGGAGGCATCGCGATCGGAGAGCCGACTAACACAAGTCCTGGCATGATAATTTTTGATCGAGATTTTATGGCAGACGGGCCAAACAATCTCCGCCAAAATGAGATTTCCGTGGTATCGATGGGTAAACGGTAAATGTCACGACTGGTATGCCGACAAAACATCGAATACTACTAACCCATATATTCGTCTCACTTCTCATCCCACCCACCACATAAATTGGCTGGCATCAAAAAGAAGTCGTCCATTCGATGGTCAACGCGCGAGCGGCCAACGGTTTCGGAGAGCAACGGGGCGGAATGGCGAGTGGACGGTGTCAGCAGCACATCGCATTGGTCGGCGGCTGCAAATACGCGCTGAAAATCGCGCTGAATCAGCCGTCGCACGCGCAGCGCTTGGCCCACAAAGTGATCATAATTCCTGTGGACGAAGAGTGAGTGAGTGTATGTGACCAATCAGCATATGATATGAATGGGATGTCGGATGACAAATGGCTCCCGGACAATCCGCCAATAAAAGGCAATCCCACGCGACAATCCGTCATTGGAGGACGATCCACCAATAATAGAAATCCCCACCAAAGACAAATCGTCAGTAAAAATAAAGACAATCCATCATTAATTTAATGAGAGCGTTGACAGTTTGTCGATCAAAAAAACTCACTGCCGGAGGCCAAAAAAATTGCCCGCAAAAATGCGCCGTTTCACATTTTTGCCAAGCGTTTGTGTTCGACTGGTGGTGATTTGTTCAACAAAGGAAATGCCGTCCACATCGATGGCATCGTTGTGACCAAATCTGATGCCGTCATATCTGTGCCGTAATACAATAATTTGGTTGGTACCTTACTTAATTGCATTGAGATCATACGTCAACATGTCCGTTGTGGTCTAGTGGTTAGGATTTGTGACTCTCACTCACAAGGCCGGGGTTCGATTCCCCGCAACGGAATAACATTTTTGCGCAATTTATTATCACAAAAAATTTTCGCAGTTTTTTTAATAATAAAAAGACATGTTAATTGTAAATTACGCCAGGGTTCTTTTCGGGCGTTGGAAAAAAACAATATTACAAAAAAAAAAAAAAAAGTTTTAGTTCTATCACTGTCAAAAACAAGGTTCAGCCAATTCTAACCTAATATTGTTTCAGGTTTATCGGTTGCCGAATTTTCAGGGAGCCAGGCACATAAAGCCTGCCGGGGTTTTTCCTTCGTGACACTCACTGACTGACTGACCTGGCCATGTTGGACGCAACGTCCAAGTCGGTCAGAATGGCATAGCATTGGATGGCCATTGCCCAGTGCGGCATGCTGACCGTCCGCACCCGGGCACCGGCACTTTGTAACTGTTCAATGGCCGCATGCCACACGCGCATTGCGTCGTCCGACAACAAATTTGGCACATTGAACTGAAAGAGGAAAAGCGTGGTTCAGAGAAAATCAATCCGCGATTTTGCCATCGCCGCTCTTCGGCGGGCGGGCGGACGTACCTCCGGCACGCCAATGGTCAGCGTGTTGGTTGGAGACGATAATTTGTGCGGCATTCTGCTGTCCATCACATGGTCCGGCAAACTGGTGGCGTCCATTGGATCATGGCCCTTAAGCATTTCTGCAAAAATGCCGGAGAATTTCAATTAGATTTCCAGCATAAATTGAATTCCAATTTAGCACACCCCCCCCCCCCAATATGGCACTAAAATTTAAATCCTCAAAAAAAAAAATCTTGAGAATCAGACGGACCAAATGAAGTCTGGCATTGCTCCACCGAACGCGCAAAAATAGAAGGCGTGTCAAGCGCATTGTTCAACGGCACCAGCCCGTACCGTGACAAGCGTCCGTATGAGGGTTTGAAGCCGTACACGCCGTTCAGTGCCGCTGGGTAACGAACCGATCCGCCCGTGTCACTGCCAAGAGCACTTTAAAGCAAAATTTTAAAAAAACATTAAATGCCTTTTGGCCCATATTTTACACATCTGCCACGCCGGCAGCCACCGCCACTGCGCAACCGGCAGAAGAGCCTCCGGCAATGCGAAAGTCGGTGGATGCGGTTGTTGGTTGGTCGGTGGTCTCCGCCGCATACATGGAATGTAGCACGGGCCCGAAGCATCCGGTGCTGCCAGTGGAACCCATGGCTAAAAATATGGAAATTTTTTATGGCTAAATTTTTGGCAAAATTATTGCCAAAAACATACCGAATTCGTCCATGTTGCTTTTGCCCAGCAAACACCCGCCTTAAAACAAGGTTCAGAAAATGGATGGTTGTTGTGCAGCGGAGAGCGAAAAAAAGGACCCCATTTTGTGTACCATTGTTGAGCAGTCGTTGCACGCACGTGGCGGTGTAGGGTGGCACAAATTCGGAGAGCATTTTGGAGGCGCATGTCATCCGAACGCCTTGCACTCTGTCGGGCAAAAAAAAACATTGGCATTTGGTGTGCCAAAACTGTCGCGCAGACCCAACGACAGGGGGCAGGCCTGTAACCAGGGGCTTCGCTTCTTTCCCAGCAAATTTGGGAAACCCAATCTCCCCCCCCCCCCCCCCCCGAATGGAATTTTCAACCAATGCCCCACCCCCTCGAATTTTTTTTTTGATATTACGGGCCTAGCAGGGATAAAATCCCTAATTTGTGCGGTTTACCGGCCTTTTAGAAAAAAAAATTCGTACGCAAAATTGTCCTTGATGACCATAACAAATGGCTGATGGCCCAGCTGAAGTGCAGCTTCGCACTGCTCTTGTGCCAGCTCAAATGTTTCGCTGACCAAAAAATTCAAATTGCGAAGGCGCCGAGCGCACTCAGCCGATGCTTTTACACGGCGCATTCACCACTGATATTGAGCACAATAAACAAATGGTTGGGTTGTTGTTGTAACAAAAATGACGAAAATACGAAAACTTTGTCAAAATTTTTAGACGAACCATTTTTTGGGTCGACCACACGGGTAAAATATCCCGCGCCCAATGAATGCACAACAAAAAAAAACACAAAATAAATATTTAATAATTATAATAATTATCGAATTTTGTGTGAAATCAAATAATTATTGAACAATAATTGTCCCACAACAGCAGAGGCGAGCGAAGAAAAGAAGAGCAACACACACACGCAAATAAATCACAAATTAGTTTTTTTAGGTTCATTTCCATCAAAATTGGATCCCTTTTCCGAAAGATAGGCCATGGGTCATATAGTGCGCCGCACATTCAGCCTCTGTTCTTCAACTGATTGCTCAGCCAGTCCAGCCCCTCGTAGAGTCCGTCGCCCGATGTAGCGCAGGTGGCCTGGATGTACCAATTGCGGTTCCGCAACTAAAAAAATTATTCGTAGATTTTTTTGGCCAAAAAAATGGACGTGTAAATGAGGCGCCAGAATCCAGGGAAACTTTTGGGACCCGTAGCCCTGGAAACCTAAAAAAGATAAGGGTCCCTACAAAAGTAGGGGGTTTCATTCCAGGAACACAGCGGTGCCTTAAATGAAAGCCCCGTCGGGCCTAGGGTTCGCCAAAACAAGTGACAGCACGCTAAAAAAAGTAGCATTACGTTGTGAAGTCCAAGTCTGTCCGTGAGTTCTGCAGCGTTCATCGCATTGGGCAAGTCCTAAAAATTATGGTAATAATTTTTTCTATTTTTTATTATGAGCCTCGAGGTAGGAATGAGGGGATGGGGATGGTGGCATGTCGAGACCTGATCCCCAAAATAGGGAAGGTCTGCCTCTGGACACTCAAAGGAAGACAGTACACACTGCTTGATACGAGGTGAACCAAAGCGCACAAAAACTCAACACTGACTGATCGAGATGCTCGAGGCAACCGATTCGAGAATTTTCTCGTTTTTTTTTTGTGTGGTCTCAGTTCACGAATCTCAGGCCGCTCACCTGTTTGTTAGCGAACACCAACAGCACCGCGTCGCGCAATTCGTCCTCCGCAAGCATTCGCATCAACTCCTCACGTGCCTCACCCACACGCTCGCGATCATTGCTATCCACCACAAAAATCAGTCCTGGCAAAAAAAGGCAGCGATGTGATTTGAACTCCGAAGCGAATTCAATGTGTCCGAAAAGTTTTTTTATTTGGGGAAAATTCCAGAATTTCTGCGTCGTGAAAATTTTTGCGCTGAAATAACGCATGAAAGTTCAGAAAAAATCTATCCGAAATTCCCGACTTTTTTGCTATAAAAAACCTTGTGTGTTCTGGTAGTAGTATCTCCAGAGAGGGCGAATTTTGTCCTGACCACCGACGTCCCAAACGGTGAACGACTAAAACATTGAGCAATTCAAATGCAGCTGCAATTACAATAGAAAAAAAAGACTAAATCTTACGATGTTTTTGTATTCGACGGTTTCCACGTTGAAGCCTTAAAAAATAAGAAATATCCATTTGCTGCATAAGGATTGAAGCAGCTAAATAATTATTGTAAAAAGTTCGCGCTTTGGCGCACCTTTCTGCTGTACATTTGGACCTATGTTTTTTTTTCGAAATATCAGGCCAAGTAACAGTTTTTTTTTTTGACCGGACAGCCTTAAAGTCCAAAGGTCTTAAAACTGTTCAAAACTCTGTGGCAATTTTGTTTGAAAAGTCGGGCACTGTTTTGCTAATCCAACAACAGCACAGACCAATGGTTGGAATAGTGGTGACAATTTCGCCCAGCTTCAACTTGTACAGGATGGTCGTTTTGCCCGCTGCGTCCAACCCGACCATCAGAATGCGCACTTCCTTTTTGCCAAAGAGCCGACTGAACAGACCAGAAATGGCCAAACCCATTTTATGACGACAATACAATCACTGCTTACGGTGGAAGATTCAAATAAAAATGTCTAAAATGGGATGGATGAAGCCAATTCCTTTGGCTTTTGCAATTGAAAAAGGCTGAATATGCTCTTAAATGCCAAATCGAGAATTCATGAAGCAATTATAATAGCCTTGTCATTTTTCGTGGAAGTGAAAGCTTACTCCTAAAAATGTGTCATTTTGTTGGCATAGTGTATGTATATGAAATTGTTAATTTCAAATTTTGAACAAATCCAAATTCTTCATTCGATTACTGTAAAAAACTAGCGCAGTCGCGCTCGCTTCGCTCGCGCTTTTGCGCTAGTTACTAATAGTTTAACAACAAAACAAAAACCTTAGTTTTTTTTTAACTGTATGTTAATTGTTATAAATTACGGCGGTTCTTTTTAATATTTTGAATTTTAAATATTTGCGTTGGATTTAGTTTCAGCTTACAGCTTACTCACAGCTTCCGGGACGGGAACCCACCAACGCATGGAAGCTAAAATGGGTTGTTTTAAGGGGTTATCTACAACAAATTTTGAGTTAACTGTGAACTCGCATTGTTGTACGCCACTCACCCCCAAAGCAGCGATTAACTTACCGTTTTTTTACACAACCCAATTTTAAAGGCTTTTTGTTTAACATTTTTCTTTATCTGTCTACAAATAACTTTTTTTTCTTTCAACTTTCTAAGGTGGCCCCACCTTTCGTCACTGCCCGTTTCGTCACTGACCGTTTCGTCACTAAACGTTTCGTCACTAAAAATATATTTTAAAAAATATATAACT
>JAKKIK010000270.1:0-37618 GCA_024500135.1 Heterodera carotae
TGATAATGGATTCACAAGAAGCTTTCATTTTATTAGTAAACAAGATGAACATAAAATTTATATATTTGCACTACCTAAATAGTGCTGCTTTTGATTGGTTTTAGGATTATTTTATTTTTGCATATTCATAACTAGGCAAGGATGTGCTTGTTTTTCGTATTTACATTTGTTGTTCTAGATTTCTTCTACTTTTATATTCTTTAATGATTGAAAATCTTTGGCAGTTCGATTCTTTTAATCTATTTTACGACTTAATCTGATTTGTCTATTAATTTATTTTCTTCACATTTTGAAAGAATTCATTGTTTATCAACTCATTTGCGCCTTCTTGAAGAAATTCGACGTGAGGCATAAAAATTAAACCAACTGTACGTTGAATCATTAATTACGACATCATTGTGTTGATTCGTACATTGGACTTTCCGTTTGGGTATCAACTTATTTTTAATTTTATATTATTATAGATAATTCGCATTTTTCATCTCATTCGTATCTTAATAAAAAACAATTATAGATCATTTGAAGTAACAATCATTAATTTAATTATAATCCAAATTGAAAACAAAATATTTTATTGTTTTATGTTATAACTTTTAATATTTCCGCTAAATTTAGCGATAAAATGTCTTTTTGTGACAAGCCTATATGGCGTGGCGACAGGTTTGTTTTACTTGATTTGGATTTAAACTACGTGCTGCCATTTTTCTTATCAATTAAATAATGTAAATGGCAAAGCTTATCTCATGAACAGCAATTAAATGAAAACACGTCTGATGGTTTTTCTTGTGCTCATTGTCGAGTTGGTGGTAAACTTCTTAACCCGTTCCTTGTGTTAATTTGTCTTGAATATTGATTTATAGTAAATCTAAAATTCCATTAATTTAAATTGCATGTATTTCATTATTGAGCTAAAGATCATGACAAATTTGCCAATGGTTGATTTTGTTTTTGATTCTTTGAATGATTAGATATTAATGTTAAAACATGGTTTATAATACCATCCAGTCACATTAACGTAGTTCCACCCAAGCATTTTGCATAATCTTTTTTACTGACCTTTTTATTTCTTTGCATTTTAATTATTTATTATTTTCGCGACTTCTAATTTTAATAATAATTCCTCATATACGTTGTGTCCTTTCTCAAACTCTTGCTCTTATGCCTTTTTTTGAAGAAATGTTTCGCCGGTAACAAGAACTCGAGCGAAGTCAGCATACTTTGCTTGTTCGTTTTAAATTTAACTCTAACTGCGATTAATTTATAATTGTTATAAACTCAGGGGCATCAAAAGTTTATTTATTTTATTTTACACTAAATTTTATTTTGGGACTATACCATTCCAGAATATTACCAATATAATTTATTTTAGCTTTAAATAAAATTATAGTCAATTTTTTAATATCTTTTTTCTCGATTTTAATTTCATGTTTGTCTGTGCTCATTATATATTATGTATCGTTGTTCTAATTAACGTTTCAAAGTTTAGGTTAAAAATTGTTTTTATTCCGCATTTTATCATTTTACATTTATTTTTAGATTATTATAAATTTAAGTGCTGAAATTTACATAATTTTGTATATCTAGATACACATTTATGTGTTTATTTTATACAGTTGCATACTTAATTTCGCTATGCTTTGTTTTTTAGAATTTTTATTGCTCAAACAATTCTTCGTAATTTTGGATGTTATTATTAAAATCTTTTTGTTACAAAACCTTTGTTTACAACCAATTAATAGTCAAATTAGTTAAATTTAATATTTGTTTTTTTTTCTTCTTACAGTGTCATGATTATAACCGAATTATTAACTTTATTTTTTCCCACTTTGAAATACATTTTGGCAGGGGCATGTTTCAAACATATAGTCATATTTCATCTTCTTACATAATTATGTCACAATTTTTTTTTTGCTCGTTAATACAATGAAAATTTCATTTTTATGGAATTTTTTTATCAAATCTTGTACTGCCAGCCGTTTCTTCCTTCTTTGTAAGTTTTCTTTTGTATGCACTTATTTCTTTATTTAAATTTCATTATTTATGCCAAATTTATTTCATTATGGATTTCGAAAAAGATATTTGTTTTTTTGGGAAATTTTCGCACAATTATTCTCTTAATTTATTCATTAATTTATATAATTCATTAATTATTTTAAGGTATCCCTCATCTTTTTATTATATTAAATATTGTTTTTTAAAATATTGATGTCACATGTTCGCCAACCGTGAGAAATTGTTATATATCGTAAAGTAGTATCATTTTTTAATTTACGTCTTCGCCCATAGCTAGCTCTTGTTGCGCAGTGGCAAGATTTAGAACCTTAATAACTCTTGTATGGGCACTTGGATTTGGTAGAAGTAGTACCGATATTTCATCATTTAAATATATTTTTGGAAATTGGCAATATAATTTCGTGGGATTTAATTTCTATGAGTTTCAATTTTGATAATTATAGATTAAAGTAGAATTTTGAAGATGTATTCTTAAAAACTGTCTTAGTGACTCAGATATGCCAAAAAGTTTATTTTGAAGTATCCAATTACAATGGAAATACAGGATTGATTTGTTAAAATCTTTTCGCAAATCTCATTCATCTATACATACAATATGTGCCAATGATTGTTGAAGCGCCGCATGATTAGATTCGTCTCACCTTTGGTTGGTTTCAAGGCAGTAATGCCCGAAAAATAACTCGTTCATATATAAGAATTATTTATGTTTTACAATACCAGTCAACTTTTTAAGGCCTTTATACAAAATATTTTTTTTTGTTGAAATAAGCAACCAAAATAAAAAAATAAAGGGACGTCAATTGTAGTCTGTCAAATATCAATGACTTTTAAATAAGATTTTTGACGAGTTCGTTGCTTGAAATTATTTACATAACTGTGTGTAAATGTTGTTTAAATAGCTGATTCAAAAATTTTTATTTTATTTGTTAGCTTTATATAAAGAAAGATAATAAATTTTATTTAATTATATTAATTTAAGCAAATTAAGATTTTGTTTCTCTAGTCCCCTGAAAATTTTTATGTTTCTTTTTGTTTTCTATAAGAATAAATTAGAGAGATCAAGCGCAATATTTAGCTGTAACGGTAACATAAATTAAAAAATTCTTTGATATACATATATTTATTTTTAAATCAACAAATCACGTGATGACGAATTTATTAACCTCTAATTCAAACAAATTTATTTTTATTTATATTTAATCAATTCCTACATATTTTAAATGTCTTACTTTGAGTTTTTGCAATAAAATTAGAGTTTACATGTAAAGAATTACCAAGATTTAACCTTTCAAAATTATTATACTCCAGATTGGACATGGATTTGTCTCACTTTCTTCATATCTGATTACATGTTTTGTCAATTTTGACCTGTATATTTGATAAATTTTTTTTGTATTATTGTTGCACACCAAAGTAATCATGATCAATTTTATGTAGACTTGAGCTCCCGCAGCTGTCTCTCCCACATTTGTTCCAACGCTGTATCCCTTGGCTCATTCCTTAACCTTCTAAAATGCACTATTTATTTCGAGTTAGTAATCATTACAAAAATTAAATGAATGATTTTTATTCCATAGTTTAGTGATTTATTCTAAATCCTATTTTTTGTGAACTGAACTGTTTACAAATATCTATTCGACTTTTAAATTGTTTATTTGCACTTTTAACTATCAAAACGGCTATCATTTAAGTTAAAATAAAACGAATTAAATTCAATTTTTATATAAATAGTTTTTGTTATTATAGTACTTATAATATATGGTTATTAATTTCAGTCTTGTGTCTTCAGCTCAACATTTTTTGGGAGTATAAGAATACATGCACATATTTTAACTGTTTTTAATAACATTATTGTGAAATATAATGTTTATAAAGATGACAATAAATGATGAAATGTTAAATGTTATTATGAACAGTGCCTTAATAAATATTTTTATTTTTCTGCTTGTAATTATGTTTATTTTCTCGCGTCTTATTTATATGTATTTATTGCATGGTTAATGCTAATGCCTCTGACAAATTGAACATATTTTTTTATTAATTTTTCAATTTTATTTTTGTTCGGGTGATGCACCCGAGAGACCAAATTGTTCAAATTGTCATTTTGTTTTCTCTGTCATTTCCCTTCTTTCACCTCACTCCCCCATTTCTATTATCATTATGTCTGCCCTCCCATTCATAGGTCAGACAATACCATTGATTAGGTGACCATTCCCTCATCCACCGCATTCACCTATTCACTTCTATATTTCTCCAACTCGCCCCGACATTGACTTTGCTATTTATTGTCCATTTAATTGACTAAATAAATTATTATTATTTGTTGGTCTTGAGGACCGAACAACTGGCGACGCCCTACTAAATTCGAACTTTATTTTCTACAAACAAATTCACTAAGCCCAGGTGGCAGTGAATTTTGTTCAGTGTCAACAAATCCGGAGAATTCGTCGAAAATTCAACAAAGCCAAAATTTGGCCTACAATTCAACAAAGCCAAAGTTTGGCCTACAATTCATCAAGCCTAGTTAGGCATCAACGTTTTGTCGAAGCCCATTTAGGCTCGACAAATTCTTCAAAGCCTAGTTGGGCCTCGACAAATTCTTCAAAGCCCAGTTGGGCCTCGACAAATTCTTCAAAGCCTAGTTAGGCCTCAACAAATTCTTCAAAGCCTAGTTAGGCCTCAACAAATTCTTCCAAGCCTAGTTAGGCATCGACAAATTTCTGCAAAGCCTAGTTAGGCGCTGACAAATTCAGGAAAATGGCTGATGCAGCAACAGTTGAGCAATTGGTGAAAATGCTCGCAGAGCAACAGAAGATGGTGAGTGCATTGCTGTCAAAGCAAAATGCAACAGGAGCGAGTGCAACGCAATCACGCGAGTCGAATGCAATTCCATCGCTTCCGGATGTTTCTCAATTCGAACCATCGGACGACAGAAGCCGAGTCTCGGAATGGCTCGAGCGCTTCAAATTTGCTCTCGATTGCGTAGCACCATCCGCCAAAGACGAAATCAAGGTGAAATGTCTAATGAACAAGATGAGCGAGCAGGCATTCAGTGAATACAGCCGCTCTGTTCTGCCGGCTTTGGTAACAGATTTTAAATTTGACGCGACTATTCAAAAATTGGAAAAGCTTTTTGCTAAACCGCAGTCGATATTCATCGACAGGTATGAATGCCTCAAAGCGGTGAGGGGAGAAGGCGAAGAATTCCGCCATTTCATCAACCGCCATCGAAAATTGCTATCTGATTTCAAATTTGATGACCTCAAATGTCCGCTACGACAGCGTGGTGGAGGACCTAATCAATTTTCAGGCCACTATTTGAGGACCGAACATTAATCCAATTAGGTAAGTTAATATCTTTTAGCAAAAAGTAAAATATAATATTGTACGATTTAATTGAGAATGAATCAAATTAATTTTGAGATTGAGGATTGCAAATGAAATAAAATCAAAATGTAAGTTGTATTGAAATTAATAAGAAGATCTCACGGTGTTGAAGCCAGACCAGCGTTTCTCGAGTTCCAGCAGAATCGCCAAACAAGAGGCGAACGAAATTTGTAGTGTTAGCGTTTGGGAAAATGCATTTACGATCTTAACATTGCAACTTTTGCTTATTTATTAAAATTAGTCATTTATTTTATTCATCATTTTACTGTATTTCAATCGATATAAGACACGTCGGCAAATATTCAAATTATTTTTGAATTAGTCAGCTAACTATTTTTGATAATCCCTCACGAATGCTGCTTGCTCTTCGTATTGTTTACCACATTTTTGTAGTCTTCATAAGTCATACAAAGGATAAGGTTTTTACATTTCATTTGGATTAAGAATTTTTATTTGTTGTGGTTAATTTCTTGTCAGCTATTTAACTTAATTTTCTTTTGGACTTTTGGTTTGCTTTAAAAACATATTAATGATTAACAATTGACAATTTTTAATTGAATTGGCCTTGGTTGCTTTATAAGGGCGACGATTAATATGCAAACCTTAATAATATTTTGCTCATTTATTTTGCGCATTAAAAATTTAAGTTTCGGAAGCATTCAAAAAGACACTGTTGATGCTGAAATTCAAAAATACCTCCGATATTTGTGTTTTTAATGTTGGATTTACATATTTGGCCTCTTCTGTTAATAAATAATCATTTGGAAATTTATCTAATACTCATATATTTTGGCCTGAACGGCGATGAAAATGTTGCTTGGTCGGCGATGGGCTGCTGCGATTTTTAATTTCTTATTTAACATTGGTTTAAGAAATTGATTTTATTACTGAAGAATCTCAATATTGGGTGCTATTTAACAAAAGAATTATCGAGACCTTGAGTTTTTCTCGTACCCGGTGGAGCTTCTTGTGCAACTACACGATACAATAGAATAGAATAGTTGAATAAGTTTAAAAACTTTTTCAATTAGCTGTATATTTTATGCAAATAACTATTTTTGTTCAGATTATCATTGATATTTTTTTATTAGGATAGCACATTTCTAATTTAAATAATAATTGTAAGATAAAATTTTTGGAATCACTTTTTTGGCTTTAGTATCAAAAAAATTAGGTTAAAAAAATCGATTAAATAAAATTTTATTTATCGATTTTTTATTTTATACAAGATAAAATTTTTTTATTAACAGTATTACATGATCAAGTAAGCGCTAATCCTGTAAAAATTCATTAAGCTTATTGAAACATTCGGTTTTTACTCCAAATTTACTTGCTCAACTATTATTTTTATTTTCAAACATTTTTTTCCCCATTAGTTAAGATTTTATTTAGTATTTACTTCTTTATTCTGACCATCTTGTGATGTGCTGGCTCGTTCTGCCCTTTGACATTTTGTTTGAGTGGTTATCATTAATTTTATCTTTCGCTTTTTGTTCTTTATCTTATAATCTCATGGCTTACAAATACTTTAAATGATTTATATAACAAATTTGAACAAATTATTTTATAGATTTGTATATTTGACTATAGTAGAAAACAATTTTGCAGCGTGTCCGGGTTGGTTGGATATTTAAAATTCACAGCACGGTAGCTGGAAATTTTAACTTGGTTTCTCGGGTGTCGGGCAATAAAGCAAAAATTTATTACAAATCATTTTGTCCTGCTTTTAATTTTAGCTGTAATTACTCAATCCATAATTAATAGCTTGATTATATCTATATTACTAACCATTTAAATATTTTTATTTATTTATAAACCAATTTTGAGATTAAGTAAAAGGTGGATTTGTAGTTTTTTTTAGAAATCTATGAGGGATTAATGATTTTTTGGGGAGCGAGAAAAAACTATCATTGTCAGCTGGTTCAGCTTCAAGTAAAGTAGTTTTGATAGCATAGCATAACTTAGGAATAATGAATCTAGCGTGAACTAGACTTGTCAAAGATAGCTAGGTTGCCAGTATAAAATCTAACTGGTAGCTAGTCTACCAGTTAGTACTACTAGAGGGCAGGAAGTCTGCCAGATGAGTTATTTAATTAAATTCTATATTCGTTTCATCACTATTTCAGGGAATTCTGAATTCATAAATATTTTGCATGAAATCGCGGAGAGTGCCATGTCATAGCACTAATGTCAGTCTGACCTACATTGGTAAGTCCGTCTTTAATTAATTGATTAACAGCTAACAATTTTGTCTATGTCAACCTTTCTTATTTAATAATTCAACTGTAGGTACTTTGTTTCATACGCTTACAGCGATTGCATCTTCTTGACAAGTTCTTCGTTCATATATGAGCATAGAAATATCAGTTTTTAAGTTCGAAATACGAGCTATTTCATTTTAAATTTTTTTATGGATATTTTTGTTTGATATTTATTTAATACCTTGTTAGTTTCATTCAAAAAGTATTTGAGTAGTAAGCATTTTTGAAATAGTTAATATAAAAGATTTAGATGTAATTATGATGTTCAATCAAATGCTTTTATTTAGGCTTCGTAATTACTTTTCGTTATATTTAGAGACCGGATTTTTATGTTTTTACATATTTTTTTTGCGGCTTAGTTATGGCGAGAGAAGCCCAAAAATAGGATTTTCTCCGAATAATTTTTGATTTAGAGCGACTTATAAAAACATAAAAACACATATTTTGGCGTTTTGGCACATAAAAACATATCGCACATATTTTGGCTATTTTGGATTCTTTAGCACATATTTTAGCATTTTTGAGAAAAATCGTAAGAAAAATACCTACAAGAAAACTGAAAAATGTACTCCAAAGAATTTTTTTTTTGGCTTTTTTAAAATGCACCCCTAAAAATCGATTTTTTTAATCGAAATTGAAAAAATTTCACTTTAAAAATCCACTTTTGGCTCATTAAAATTTAAAAAATTATTTATTTATTAAATTCAGAGAATTTTTGATTTAATTCCTCTAGTGCAAATTTTGGCCGACAACGAATATGTTTTACTCCCAAACACTTCTAAATATATCTGATTGCTTTATACTGGCGAAATGAATAATGAATGAGACTTAACTGGGATTTTTTTGCGTAAAGACACTTGATTTTTCCAATTTTTAGCACATATTTTTGCATTTTTTTAACACATATTTTGGCCTTTTTGGGGTTTTTAGCACATATTTTGGGTTTTTTAGCACATATTTTATTACATATTTCAGGATTTTTAGCACATAAAAATCCGGTCTCTAGTTATATTGTATAAAAACTTTCTTTTTTTATTGCTCGCAAACATAAATTTCGTGGAAAAGGTTAGATTTTTGATAAATTTTTATTTCGAATCCTGAAATATATTTCTTATTAATTACACAAACCTAACAACAGGCAGCGCGAGTGCTTGGGGTCATCAAATAACAAACACTCTTTAGTGCATCGCTCTTTTCCTCTCTGAGTTTTTGAATGATACGAAGCAGGAATGGCAATTTTATGCACGAAAAATGCCCAAAATATGCGCATAAATATGCAAATAAAATCGCGGAATATGCAAAAATATGCACAAATCGCAAAAAATGCACCAAATATACACAAAAAAGTTGAAAATTAAAGGTGCAAATTTAGTAAAATTTTTTTCCTATAATTGCACTTTTTTTTAATTTTTACATGCAAAAATTCAAAAACAAAGAATTTTTTTAAATAATATAATTATTTTTGAATTTTATAGAGCCAAAAAATTGATTTTTAAGGAGAAATTTTTTGAATTCGTATCAGAAGAATTCGCTTTTTAGGGGTACATTTTTTAAAAATTGAAAATAGTTTCTTAGGGTTTATTTTACGATTTTATTGTAAGAAATTTTCCTAAAAAGGCAAATATGCAAAAATCTGAAATATTTACCTAAAAATGGCCAAATATGCACGATATACAAAAACCCAAAATATGCAAAACATACACAAAAACCCAAAATATGCAAAACATACACAAAAACCCAAAATATGCAAAACATACACAAAAACCCAAAATATGCAAATAAAAGTCCCGACCTTTGTACGCAAGTACTAAAAAGAAATTGTTTTTCCTACTAATTGGAACTAGGTAGAATCCAGGAAAAAATATGCATTTGCATAAAATTGCCAACCCTGATACTTTTTTAACAAAAAAACTGACACGCAGCAATGATTATTTTCTCCAATTTACAAACAAAAATACGTTTATTAAAAAGTCACTTCCAGCAATAATCATTTACACAAATAATGCCGTCCTCGTTTGAATAACACCAAAATTCGCCAAATGCCATTTTGAAAAATGGTAATTTGGAAAAGTCAATTTCATTTAAAAGAAAAAATTTTGGCGCATAAAGAGATAGCACTATCAACAAGAGAAAAAAATAAAAAATTAAAAACTGCGGAATAAGGACACGGTCCAAATCGGGCAAAGCGACGCAGTTCACAAAAATATGTAGTTATTTGGACATGGTAGAATATAAAAGCACTGAGGACAATTAACAAAGCTTATTTATTTCGAATGATTTTTAAGGAATGAAAATATTAGCACAAAGATCCGGACCATCTTAAACACCGCTGCTCAGTTGGCTTTAAAAACCAAAGGTTTAAATTTCTTAATAAATTAAAGATGCTGAATAAAAAAAAAAAATAAAATTAAAAATATTAGTTTGAAATGAAAAATAGACCGTTTTTATTAACACTATTTCGATTTATTAAATATTTATTTTCTAGCGCCATCAAAGATAGTTGTGTACCTAAAAATATAAATATATTACAAATTAAAACAATACTTGCGTCTAAACTAAAAATTGCATTAAAATAAAAAGTAGAACAAAAATTATTTTAAAAGCTAAAATTCAAATAAGGTAACCAACAAGAAAATTTAACAATAAATAGTAGACAAACAACATACAAATATAATTTAGATATTGTAACTTGCCGAGGGATGAGTACAGTTACAATTTTCGATTGCGCTAGAATGATAAAAAAATAATCTTAATGAAGCTTAAAACCCAAAATGAAACATTTAAATAGTGAAAATTGCGCAAAAAGTATTGTTTCATAAAGTCAACTGGAAGAATTAAAAATGAAAAAGCATTATTACAAATTTTAAGGCATAAATTAATTATACCGGAGAATGTTACTTATTGATTTGAAACGCAATACAATAAATAATATTAAAAATCTCAATCGAATATTGCATAGAAGCTTCAATTTAAATCTAAATAATTAACCAAACATAAATAAAAATAATAATTAAAAATCGAAAATGTTATGTGTTTTTAGATGTATGCACAAATAAGATTAATTAAAATTATTAACGATGCCAAATATGTAACATCTAACAGCACGCATAAACAAAACTCCAAGGACGATAGAGTATAAGCAAAAAACAAGTATATTGCAATGTTTATATGGTTTGTTTAGAATCCTTGAAAACAAATTATAAAAAACACTAAAAAATTTTATGACCATCAGACCTTTAAAAAGCATGATTTTTAATCCTAATTGGTAAGATATAATGAATGAGAGTCAAATTAATTCCAATTTATCTTTGTATAAGTTTTATTCTTCATAGCTATGAACTTAAGGTAGCATAATTATAGACTCATCAAAATTTCTGTATCAACGATTACGTAAGCATCGACAATAAAGATTATTTGCAAACAGCCAACAAAGATTCTGGTGCTTTATATGGCGATGAAGTTGTGGGCCATGGTCCAGATACAATTATACATCATTTGTTTGGTCCTAAAAATTATATAAATTAATGTAAGGTCTAATACCAGTATGTACTTCCTTGTCGCGAATGTCGCGAAATCAGAAATAATCATTAAAATTAAGAGTAAAGGACCAAATTTAAAAGGTAAAATAAAAGACTCTAAAAAAGAATAAAAGTGATGTGCTGTGAATAACAAGAAGAAAATATCAATAGACAAAAAGCTGTCTCACAAAATAAAATAAAAATGATGCAATAAACCACATAATTAATTCAAAGCATGTCTTAGATTGGTCGGCCAAATAGCCAAAAATGATATCATCAAAAATTCTATTAAAAATAAATATTATAAAGAAATGTAACGTAAAATGAATAAAGAATTAAATTATATTGTGATAATTTTGCTCACCATTTTGTACCCGGTTTAGGTTTAATTACCCAAGTCTGAGGTTAAATTTGTAATAAATTATTATTTATTTCTTTCTTTGTAATTGGACTTCTACTTTTGTACGGAACCGTCCGAACAAATTGGTGCCACGGCAAAAAAAAACACACAACACCAAATTGGGTCATATACAAACCAAAAACAACCAATCACAAAAACACGAAAAAGTAACGACAATAAATTAAAAGAAAAAATACAATTAAAATTTTAGTGGATCTTAATAAACTCGATCCAACCGATTTTATCGGCTCAAGACACTATCAAGCGCTACCGAATTTATTCTACCTAACATCAGAGAATCATCTCTTCCCCCAAAATCCAAATCAAAAAATCTAGAAGAAATTCAGCGTCAAGAAAAAACTCTTGCCGCAAAACAATTCAAAAAAGCATTAAAAATTGCGAAATCAACAGCTGTTCAAAATCAGAACCTTGACACCTCCGAAAAAATCTAAGCCTTAAAATTTAAATAACACCTACAGTAAAATAAAGTTGAAATGAAAAGGGGAATTTGATTTTTTAACATTAATCCCAAAAACCAAATTGTAAATTATCTGTTAGAAAAAACCACTAGAAAAAATATTGAATTCAGCAGCATTCACTTCTACAAATAAGTCGAAACAAAATTAAACACCGTTTAATAATTCATCTATTTATTTATATAACACATATTTTATGTAGATATACGAACGAAGCGAAAAGTGAACACTCATTCACCAGAATCGAGCCAATAAAAGGAAATAACTTCACAAAAACTTAAAAAATACTAAGGAATGAGGCCTCCAGTTTAAGATCTCAAAAGAACCTAGACAAACAGACAGAATGATGATTGACACCTAAATCAGAAAAAAAATTGATAAAACTGTCATTTGTCATGATGCAATCAATTCTCGGAAGGACTATGTTCGAAATTATTATTAATTATTACGAAAAATAATAATAAAACTAAGGATTTAATCGTAAATGGAACAGCGTTACCGGCATTAATTGATGTCGGTTTTATGTGCACTTTGCTCTTTCCGGGTTATTTAGTTAATTATTCCCCTTTAAAAAGGTTTTTTCGGTATTTTTTTATTGAAAATTTCAATTAAAGCCCATTGTCTTATCCTGAATTTTAAATGCATATTTTCTTTCTTATGTTTATTGAATTTATGATTCTCAAGGGACGTTTTTTGGTCTCTTGTTTTGAATACGATTTATGTGTATATTTCAATTTTCTTATCTTAAATTATCAGACAGAAAATATTTTACCATTTTTTATCAAAAAACTGTTTATCTCTTCGAAAATATTTTTGTGCGTTACCAAAATTTTTCTTATTTCAATTTTATTTGATATAGTTTACATAAAGTAAACCTCTGGAGTTTCTACTCGGTCTTTATCATTTCAATCAGCTTATTTAATTATTTTATATTTAATTATTAAGTTTAAAAATTTAAGGAAAGTCAAATTGGTGGCATATTCTAAATTTGTAATTTTATAATTATATAAATAGTTTTTGTAAATTTAATAATTGAATTTTTTTAATCATTTTTGGATTTTGGCAGCAATAAAACATTTACCCTATTATTTATTTGGTTATTTACGATAAATTATTAATAAATTTTATTTTTTCAGGTATATTCTCAAGCTCATCTTTACTGTTAGATTTTATAAACATGACTCTTTTGATCTCCTGCTTTGAATGCAGCTCAATTGTAAATTTTCAATTTTCTTGTCTTAAAATTACCAGAAAACTACTTTTTACATTTCTTTAAAAATATTTTAAATTAGTTTTATTCACTGTATTTTACATAGCTCTGTTAGTAGCGAATTAGAATAATTAAAAAATCATTAACAGTGCATATTTTTTATTTATAAAAGGAGTCTAACAGTTTTGTTAATTTAAATAAATTTTTTTTTTATTATTTTTGGGTTTGGTAATAATCAGCGTTACGTTTACCTAATTTTATAATATATTCTTTTTTTATAAGAAATAAAAATTATAAATAACATCAATCGTTTTTGCATTTGGCTCATTTGTCCTATAGAACAAGTTGAGAATTTGATTGACTGGCACATTATAAAATTTAGTGTTTTATAATTAATTACTAGAACGAAATCTGAGTAGGGGCTAACTGGGCTGATGACCACTCTGTCCAGACTGCAGACCGTCCGGGTTGTCATGTGCTAAAAAATATACCAATTGTTTTACAATTTTAAATTTCGATTTTTGCCCTCCTCCTCAAATTTCACCTTCGTCAGGAGGAATGCCTCCATCGTCGGACAGCTGCAGCAGCTGCACTTGATTTTGATAAGTGAACTGCACTGGATATGGAAAATTTCTTTCAGTAAATTGTATTTTTATTTTTTAATAATATATAAATAAGTTTATAAATTAATTTAGTTTTGTGTTACTTTCATTTAGAAACAATATGCAATGGGCACTCTTAGGAAAAGATATTGTTTGTCGCTAGCAACAATTCTCAGTGCATCATAGATTTTACTTTAAAATCTATTTCGTTCAAAATTATTGATTTTCTTAAATAATATCTGATTTCCGGGCGGTAAACAATTTGCCTGGATCTATTCATATTTTCAATTCAATTGTAATTTTTATGTTCATACTTTGCATAAATAATGATCCAAGTACTGAATTAGTCTTGCCGTGTTTTTCTCAGCCAACTTTAAAAAGTCTGCAATCACTGGTCAACGTAGTGATGTTCCTCAAATAATTATTTTTTAGCTGTATTAATAATAGAAAATGTATTTAAGTTTTATTAACTTAGTTATTATTTTTAATTATAAACTAGTCTACATAAGATTATTTTTAAAAACAATTACATAATTTGGTTTTTGTCTTATATTACTTAAAATTTTGTTTCTAAATTAATTTAATTTTTCTATCATAGTTTAACATTTAGTTGCTTTGATAAAACAGTGCCTTTGAAAGATAATTATATTTATCTTTTCTTTGATTATTTATAATACATTTATAATTCTAAATTAAGATAAATATTATCATTGGACACTCTATAGCGTGGTATATAATGATTTTTCGGGCGGGAGAGTCACCATTTTCCTTCGTTCCATTCAGATTATAAATTCTATTGTAATTTTTTATAAATTATTAGTGATCTTAATTCATTACCAAGTTTCATCAGCAGCCATTAATTGCAAAAACGTCGACAATAAATAAGACGCAAAGTTTGTTTGAAAATTAAATTTCTGACCGTATTTATTATATAAATTGAAGTATAGGTGATTATATTTAAACTAAGATAGCAGGAGCATAAATTATTTAAACGCGCCTTCCTCTCAGACTCAAGGATTAACGGAACAACAATGCACAGCGTTATTTTTCAAACAGTTTTAATATTTTGAATTTTTGCTGGCTTATTATATCTTTGCTTTATTATGTATTATGCGCATTAAAAGTGAAGAGCGATTCATAATGAGAGTTAGTTATTTAGTAAAAAAAAGAATCTTTCGTTTATTTTTTTCGGCTTTTACTTTGATACAAATCAATGCTGTTTAATTTGCTTTATTGAGACCATTTATGAAATCGTAATATTTGATAAGCATTTATTTACAGCTATGTTTTATTATTGAACACAGAAATGTATTTTAATTTTTTATTTGTCCACGATTTATAATAATTTTTGTCTTCTCTATTACTAACTTGAATTTTCATACATTTTCATTTATACAAATTAAGCACGCGTTAACAAATTGACATACATATATAATATAATGGTCAAAAAAAAATTTAAAACAAATGAAAAGTTTTTTTTTTACGTATAAACTTGGAAGAATTCATTTAAAGACTTTCGCCAAGGTTATTTATTTCAAAATAGATAGAATATAATTTATTAAAAGGATACAAATTTTTTTATTAGTTTACGGTTTGTTTACAGTCTCTTACGTGTTTTCCAGCTTTAGTCAAACAATTGAGCTTCGTCTATTTTTTAAATTGGATTCCTTACAACGAAAATTTTAGGGTTTTGGGTTAAAGAGTAAAATTATCCAACTATATTCTTCGCTGTTGAGTCGCTAATTGGTGTGTGAACAGAATAAACATTTTACTAATTCAAACTAATTTACGATTAACCTTATTTTTATTTTTATTGTTTTAAGAGCTTTCTTAGGTGCAAGTCCAAAAATGACATACTTTATTGCCACTTTTTCATTCTATTCTTTCTTAAACTTTGAAAGACTTCATTTTTTTATTTCCCGATTTTCAGTATTTAAAGCTAGAAGTAGGATTTCATGCTGAGAAAAGCGAATCATTTGTTTACATAGGTTTCTGAATTTGCGCTATTAACTAATATTTGATTGTATATATAAAATTATCACAAAAAGGTCAACATTTTTTGTTTATCCTAATATGGAAAATATATGCATTTTTTGATATGGGTTTATATTTGTTACGTGCGAAATGCCTATAAAGATGCATCAATTTTTGTTGGTAATATTAAAGCATCTAAATAGTACTAAAAGTTAACATCTATTTTTCAGTCTCATAAATTGACTCTGTAATTGACTTAAAGCAAATGCGAAGATGGCATGCTTTATTGGCAAAGGTTTGGCATTTTTCCGCTAGGTCTACTAATTAAATTTTTCCATATTTCACATTAAAAATTCAAATCTTATTTTTATAATATTGTATAAGCATTTGGACTATTAATGACCTATTGATTAAATAGTTTTATTGTAATCCGTATATAATTTCATCCACGCTTCGCTTAAATGCATTTATAAAGCATTTGCGTATTTTTTTTACCCCTGAATAATATGGGTTTAACATTTATTTTATTAAGTTTTATTGCATGTTATTTAAATTAATAAATAACATGTAAATTGTTCATTGCAATGAAATTTTGGGGGTTTTGGATCGTTTTAAGCAGGGTACAATGGGTCCGGGACTTTCAAAAAAACTGGGACCGGGCCTTTCCGGGCCTGGAAAACCCGGGACCGGGCTTTTCCGGGCCTGTAAAACCCGGGACCGGGACTAATTTTTCAACGGGGCCGACTAAACCGGAACTAATGTGAAACCAAATTTTTTTGAAAAAATTTAATCAGATTTTGTTAAAAATAATATTTTTAATAAAAAATCGTATTTGGACATGAAATAATTTATAAGTGGGTAGCATAGGTAAACCCAAAGCAAATTGGAGAATGGGGATGGGGCCAATCGGTGCCGATAGGCTCCGATTAGAAAAATTTGACATTTTTATGGATCTGTTAAGTAAAATTAGCACAAAAATGAACTAAAAAACTTCCTAATTTTTCCTTTGAAAATTTCATTTTAAGTTGAAAATATTTAATCAGAGAAAATTCATGGAAAATTAGTGCGCGAATGTCCCTTTTTGGCATGCTTGTTAAAAAATTCACGATAATCAGAATTTTTTGGAGAGAAATTTTGTGACATCATTATCGAATTTTCCGTTGCTGAGCGAGCCTCCATTGAAAGGTCAATTATAATGTAGTCGGCGAAGGATATTTTGGAACATGCTATTGAGACGTAGCCTTTTTTCAAAAATAAATTGCTTATGACATATAAATGGAAATGCTTGTTTAGAATGTCCTCGTCCATTTAGATTTTATTTTGTTGGAAAAACTTAACATAAATTTTTGAAGATTTTCTTGTTTTTTCTTTAATCAATTATTTTCCACATTGCTTAATTATTGTTACCTATTAATTGTGCTAAATTACAAAATATTTTTCAAATTTCTGTTTTTTGGAGTCTGTGAGTTCGTGGCTCGTTCCAGCATAAGGTAAATTCGGGCTCACGATTTTGACCTTTTTTTAGCTAACTCATTTTAATGCAGTAAGCAAAGAGCATTAAAAGCTCTATCTGGATGTACATTGACTTTCAAAAAAAAATTCATTATTATTGGTTTTTTTAGATTTGTCTACGTTCTTTAACGGTCTATGACGATTCTTTGAATTTGGCTTTTATTCTTTCATTTTAAAAATATTAAACAATCTTTTATTGCGCATCTTTTCTCTTCATTTCTATTTTTGAATTTTGAATTAATAAAGTTAAAATAATCTATGCAATTTTGTTCTTAATCTATAAATCCTCAACAACTGTTTCTTCATGTCGCATAAGAACTTCCGTTCGGCGTGTTCGTTCGAATTGACTGTGTTGAATTTGGGATTGTGTTAAAAAGTGTTATTATTTGCTAAAACATTTTGAACAATGTTAAAGCATTGATTAATTTTAACACTAAGATATTTGGTTGACTAAATTAAATTTTCTTTTGCTTAGCTGGGTGGGAATTTTTTGCTATTTTTTTGCATATATCAATTTTGTCAAAAATCAGAAACAATATTTTGGTGGATCACAATCGGTTTTTATCTTGTTTTTACTGTGAATTTCTGGCATTTATTTTTAATCGCATTTTTGACCGAAAATTCCTCGGTTAGAGTTATTTTTTCAAAGGTAAGACTTTCTATATGTACAAGGTGTTCATGCACCGACTTGTCCGAAAACCCAATTATATTGAAAAGGCTTCAATTTAAATTATAATTGTGTTTTAGAAGTTAACATTTAATTCGTTGGAATTTTCAAATAGGTATTTCTATATTGTTAATTCATTCGCATTATTATTTTTCTACAGTTTGTTAATTAATCTTTTTGTATTTGTTTGAGTGAATTAAATTTTTTTTTGCTAATTGAGTTGGGATTCCATCATTTTCATTATAATTATTTGTTTAATCGTTTCTATATTTAAATTTATTTTTCTGACATTTTCCCATCATGCATAGTGAAGCTTCGAACCACAACCAAATCCATTTCAAGCTCTTTTTGCTTCTTGTACAATAATTTAAATTTTTTCACCACTTACACCAAAAATTTATTTTTTTATGTATTTAGTTTTTCTTTTCTTTTTGCTACATTATCTTTTTAAGAATCTCGAAATATATTTTTTGTTTTTTTAATTATATTTAATTAATTATCTCTGCATTAAATTACTTTCACGGTCCCCTGCCTTGACAAGCTGCCCTTTCATAATGCTGTATTGCGGGAATGCGCTGCTGTTTTGTTGGAATTAGACGGTTTTGCATAGTGTAATATTTATTTCGTATTTTTGGTTGGCCCCAGTTTTTGAATGCCGGTTTATGACTAAGACTTATTTTATG
This sequence comes from Heterodera carotae, assembly GCA_024500135.1. Lineage (NCBI taxonomy): Eukaryota > Metazoa > Nematoda > Chromadorea > Rhabditida > Heteroderidae > Heterodera > Heterodera carotae. Next base: position 18,704 of record JAKKIK010000270.1, read on the forward strand.
CATGGCTCATTTTCGTTTTTAGGTTAAATTTATTCAAAATGATATTTTGTTTCTATTATCAGATGAAGCACGATTGTAGTATTTTACAAAGAGTCTTCTTTGAATAATTTTAAATTGTTAAGTTTATTTTGGCATTAGCATAAATAGAGACGTATTTATCTTTTTTTTAATTGTTGCATGTTTTCGTTGTAAGGTTTTGGTAGTTCCATATTGTGTTGAGAACAACAAAAAGATTTGTGGTGTCATTATTCATAACATTTCCATTACATTTCATTTTAAATGCCCTTTTTTACAATTCAATTAGCCTAAATTTGTGATTATCTTCCCCTGGCCAATGATCAAATCAATCAGTACATTACGAACGAGTTCCCCTACTTTCAAATTTTTTTAAACTAATCTGTGAGCATATTTCTACAGTTAATTCTGTCTGCATTAAGTGGGAAAAATCATTGTGCGCCCAAAGACTTTTTATGAATTTGTTTAGAAACTACACTGAGTTTTAAGTTTGATGAATTTATATATAAAAAAATGCTCTTTATTTTATTATTATGTTCTATTATTTGATTGTCATTAGACACAGATTGCACAATATGGCTGTCAATTATCAATTTGATTCCATTAAAATTACTTTTTTATCCAAATGAAAAATGTGAAGTTTTCAATTAAAATTTAATATTATATTTAAAATAACTTTTTTACAGTTTTGCTAGAAAGTTGTTTGTGCACAATTGGCATCAAAATAATTGATACTTTATTATTTTAATTATTTAAAAGCTGACCAATTCAATATTACTTTCTATAAATTAATTATAATTGAACTACCGCGGTCACGTTAAAAATTGGAATCTTAATATCCATAAAAGTTATTGGCTATAATTTATGCTTTAATTTAAAATCTAAATTTTGTCTTTTTACATTTTCTTGTAAATTATCCGTATTCGTTTAAGTGAAAAATTGTATTAAAAGTTCAATGTAAATTTTATTTTTGCCAAACTAAGTAACAAATTTACCGATACACAGGTCCTGATGGCTTTTTCACATAATTCCATTTATAGCCGCACTCTCTTAAAAGATATAACTTTGGTTTTTTAAATATTTTTTATTTCCATAACCGTTGGTGTGTTAAATAATCTGTACGGAAGACTTTTCAGATTAACAAAATTTAATAGCAGCATATAATTTAAATCAACCTTTTGGGCCGGAGGGCGAATTCGCCCTCACCCGCCGGAGGGCGAAAAGCACCACGCGGGGCTGAGCGCGAGTTTTTTAAGGTATTTATTTTTGCTACAATATATTTTCTTTTATAGAAAAAAAGTTCCGCACTTTTTTCACAATTTGTTAGTCAGAATAGATACTTATATCTGTAATGGATTCGTGCGTTTCAAGTTGCCATGAATAAAATTTAAATATTAAGGCCATTTGAACTCGGTTTTTGCCTTTTCTGACTGGAATTTTAATGCAGATTCCAAGCATTTAAACATATTACAATTTTTAATATTGAGTTTTATCTTTAATTTAATTCTTATTGTATTGAATTTTCAAGTTATTGCGTTTTGCATATGTTTATATCCAAAGAAAAACTTTTTTATTGTTCTAACGTGTGAGCATTAGTTTATAAATTTTTGTACAAGAAAATTTATGTCTTTTTTTCATTTACCAATGCTTTGCAAAGAGCAGATCATTATTTACTGTCAAATGAAATAGTTTAATATTCTATAAATTAGTTTTTTGCGTTTTTTCAAACTTTTAAATTTTCTTGTCTTTATATTATGTTTAGCAATCACTTAAGCAAATTTATGTTTTAAATATAAACAAATCCATGAAAGCCAAAAATAAAATTGGATTAAAAAATAAAAATAATAACTTAATATGTCCATAATAAAATGGTAAACAATGCAAGGAATTAACGCTTATATTTGTTGTTTTAATATTAAAAAAGGATTTATAGCTTTTGCCAGGAATGCTAACGAATACAAATGTATATCCGATCCGTTCCTTATAAAATTCTCAAAAATGCTAACCAAGGAAGGGCTGCCGGCACCGATAGACTCAGGAAGAAAATTAGGTAATTTTGTGGGATCTGGCAGTGCAAAATTCAAAAAAAAAATTTTTTTTGGATACGTAATTGCACAAATTAAAAAACGAATATTTTAGTAATATTTTTTTAAGTGTTAAGCAAGCAAATATTTAAAATCGCGGATGATCCGCGGAATGAATTTATTTGGTGCCCTTAAAATTAATCACAAATTTATCCTTATCAGTCCGTATCCGGACGATCCACGGATAATCCGATTGGAAATCGTATGTTTAATGACGAAATTTGTTCTAAGTGCGGTTCAAACTCGTCGCTAAAAACCTGAAATGTTACCAAAATAAGGTTAGGGGAAAGTGGATAATTCTAAAGAACCAATTTCGTAAGTGAACTAAAATATTCAAAATGGAAGGCAAAATATTTCAAATTAAAAAAAACTACCTCAATTCTTATTCATGGATTTATGGTCTATTTTCAAACTATCAACCAATGCATTGGTGGAGTACATCCATTTGGTAAAATTTGGTGGACAATTGTGGGGCAAATGACTGACCCCGTAAATGTACAACAGCACGAAGCGTACATCATTTGTTGAAATGTTGTCTAACCCAAAGAAAACTATCTTTCTTTCTCTGCATACTCGCTATTTTCACTGAATTCATTTATTTTTCTTTACTTTCACAGCATTTTCTATTCACTTCTCATTACTCTCATTTTCCTTATGGTGGAAAATAGTCTCTCTTTAATTGTATGCTCCTCTCCTACTTTCTCTCTCTCTATTTTTCCTACTATTTCTCTGAAATAAAATGCGGAAAAAGAACCTCTCATTTATCCGCATCATTATATTCTATTGGGGTCAATTTACGTCAATGATTAGGGCTGGGCTTTTTAGGTAAAAAAAACGCGGAATAGGTACTTAAATAGGTAAAAAAAAATCTCAAAATAGGTATTAAAAAGGTACAAAACTTCCAAAATAGGCACCAAAATAGGTAAATAAAATTTTTAAACACGAATTTTTTCAAGACTTTTTAAAGCCAAAAAATTTTTAAATCAACAAAAATTATTGGAAATCAAAAGGTGTTTTAATTTTATCAAAAACTAATTTTTATGGATACATTTTTTGAACTTTTTGATTTGCAAAAAATCGATTTTCACTAGTGCACTTTTTGAATTTTTTGGGCAAAAAACTCGTTTTTTGTGCTTATCTCAACGTTACAAGTGCGCAAAAATTTTAGGTATTTACCTAAAAAGCCCAGCCCTATCAATGATGTATACGCTCTCTGTGCTGCTTGCTGTACATTGACGGGGTCAGTCATTTGCACACAATTGTAATCAAAATTGACCAAATTGCTGTTTTATCAATGTACATAGGATTATCCGTGGATTGTCCAGAACGGGGTGAAAAAAGTCCGGATTTCAAATGATATAAAGGCCATTTCGCGTCCCGAAATTTTAAATGTGTCTTCTTTACTATTAAAAAACATCACTAAAATTCCTGTAAGATAAATTGGACCAAATATTTGAGACTATTTATAGTTTTTTATTTTTATTGGCGGCGCAATTTAGAGGTGCAAGAAACCCTTTTATGGAAAAAAATCTGGGGATCCTGGCCAAAGCAGGACTATAATCCTGAAAAATCCTGTCTCCATTTCCGAAATTCTAAAATTGATCAAAATATGAAAAACGGTATTCAAAAGGTTTTTATAGTTGACCCAAAAATCTGATTGTTTTTACAAAAATTCATTAATTTATCTGTCGACTATTCCTGCCGTTTTTTCAAAATCTTATATAATTACGAAAAACGCAAAGTGTAAAGGATTTTCAATTCTAATATAAAGTTAATTAAAAAATAAATATCACTAGTCTTTAATATTTTATTAAATCCTTTTATGGAAAGTTTATTTAAATTTAAAGCTATGTCTTCAAAAATACCAAATTATCAAATTGAATAATTTTAATTAAAATTAAAAATTGTTATTCAAGCGACAGAGAATGATAAGAAGTTCGAGAATTAATAACTAAAAAAAGCAAAAACACCCAATTCAAAGTTAAAAACAAACAATGCAAACTTCTTTTTTGGTTACAATAATTATACAAAACCATTAATGGTATTGATAAAACAATTGAGTATTTATTTAAAAATCTTAAAGGAATTAAAACAAAAATAAATTTACAAAATCCATAATAAAAAATGATGCTTTGCAAAGAGCAAATATTTACTGTCAAAGGAAATAGTTTAATATTATTTGGATCAGTATTTTTTGTGTCTTTTAATTTGGAATGAATTTTCTTGACTTTAAATTAAGTTTAGCAATCACTCAAGCAAAATTGTAAATCAAATCATGTAAGCAAAAATATAAAATTGGATTAAAAGCACAAACAACCAAATAAAACCAATCATACAATAGCAAGCAATGCATGGGCTTAACGCTCAATTTTTTGGTTTTAATATTAAAAAAAGATTTATTGCTTTTGCCAGGGATGCTAACGGATACAAATTGATATCCGTAGACTTCTTATCCGTGTCCGTATGTATCCATAACAATTTCTCAAAAATGCTAACTAGGAAAGGCTGCCGTCTCTGACAGACGCCTTAGGAAAATTCGATTCAAATTCGTCGTTAAAAACTAAAATGTTATTAAAAAAATTTCAAGATGAGGGGGGAGTGGATAATCTTAAAGTGCCAATTTAGTAAGAGAACTAAAATATTCAAAATGGGAGGCAAAATATTTCAAATTAAAAATTAACTTTAATTCATATAAATTCAATCTTCAAACATTCAGTTAATGCATCAAATACAAAATGTACATTTGAGGAACAGTCATTTATTTGGTCAATTTGGTGGACGATTGTGGGAAAATGACTGACCCCGTCAATGTACAGCAGCACAGCATTGACGTTAATTGACCACCATAGAACAAAATGATGCGTATAAAAGAGACACTTTTTCCACTTTTTATTGCAGAGAAATAGTAAAAAAATGTTTAGAGACAGTAAGAGAGGAGTATAAAGAAAAGAGAGACACAGAGATGACGGGGTCAGTCATTTGCACCACAATTGTCCACCAAATTGACCAAATACTGTTTCACCAATGTACCTTTTGCATTTGATGCATCAACTGATGGTTTGAAAATTGATCATAATTGATTTATAAGATTAAAGTTTTTTTATTTAAAATATTTTCCATCCCAATTGAACATCTCTCATTTGCTTACGAAATTGGCACATTAAGAATATCCAATCTCAACCACCACCTTTGAAATTTTTTTATAACATTTTAGTTTTTAACGACGAGTTTGAACTGCACTTAGAACAAAATTTATACTGGGAAAATTGAGAATAAGACTAACCAGGTCAAATTTGTACTCAATTTTTTCTTAATTCGTTGAGATTTTAGAAAGTTAATTAATATTGTACATTCAGACTTAATTTTCAATCTATGTCAGGAATAGGACCGGACACTAAAAAGGTCTGGAATTCAGACTATTCAGAATTTTTATCGATTAATATAATCAATTGACTAAAAGTTCCTTATTGGTGTTTTTCAGCAGTTTTCCATTAGAAAATCTCGGTCTCGGACCCCAACTAGAAAAAGTCTCGATTCTTTTGGTCCCACAATATCGGTATCGGGTCTCGGGTTCAAGTCTCGATTTCATGAATTTTTATCTCGAACACTAGGTTGATCAGTTTCCAGTCAAAGATCAATATAATTTCACACATTTTGATTAAATACTTGATTACTTTTAGAGAACTTCAGGTATTATTGAAAAATTTCACATAAAAAATATAATTTTTCGAAAATTCCGGAATACCGAATTCAAGACCAAAAACAGTTTCCCTGAAAAAGAAATCCATTAACGTGCTTGGTTTATTCATCGTCCAAACCTTACTCAGCCAAACGATTACCGAGCCGAAACATCCCAATACGGACATTAAGATGTACATAAAAAAGTTCGATGCAAAAATATGAATTCAAAACAATTAAATCTCTTAAAAAAGCAAACTTAAAACAAATAATTTTTAAGCCTTCTATTATTTGTGTTTGAATTAAGTCTTTTGTGGCATGACAAATAACAAAAAAATGTCCCAAACGAATAAAATGGTTAAAAATATAAATTCCAAAATTAAAAAGATCTAAGAAATTTATACGCGAATATAACTTTAATTTAAAAAGTGCAATAATAATTGATCGTTTCTAATAATCAAAAAAAATCTTTTATTTAAATTTTAAAAACAAATTATAAAAACAAAAGTAAAAAAAGAATAAGCAAAAATTTTTGATATTTTTGAATACTGATGGAATAAAAAAAATGAAATAGCACTAACAAAAAAATTTATTATCACCCAGATTAGATCATCGAATTCGCTCAAAATCTGACCAAATTATTCAAATTTAAATTTTATTCTTTCGTCTAGTTTACATCTTAGCTTGGTGAATAAATATATTGCCGTGACATAATCTAAGAAATAATAAATCGATGAGAATAAAAGCAAAAATAAAATTACATTTGCTTCATCATAAATCATTGTTTCTTTTAGCTTTAAATTCATACATGCTAATCTGCGACCTCAAATTCAACATTTAGAATTATCATAAATTATTTAAAAGCCCTGCAAATAAAAATTACAAGTTGCAACCAATAAATAATGTCTCAGAATGCTAATAACTGCAACATTTATAACAATTTAACTTTTTAGCGCTAAAAAAGCGATTCAAGTTCAAGATAGTACATTTATTTTTAACTACATTCTGTTCGCACGCAACGGTCGCAACTAATTGCCGTATGCAAGGTTTTTTTGCTTTTACGACGTAGCAACCTTGGCAATCAAAGGTATTAAAAGTTTTAAATCCGCTTTCAAATTTAATATCTAATTATAAAGGCTATAAATAACAGCAAAATGACTTCACAAAAAAAAAATAAAAAAAACCAATTTAACAAATACAAATAATATTGACTAGCTATTAAAAAATTAAATCTATATTGCTTTCAACTATAATTTAGGTTAAAATAAAATATTAACGTTTTTATATGTTTATCTTTTTATAAATGATTTTTAATGGTAGACTTATTAAAACAAACGAAATATTTAAAAAATTGAATATTAACAGTGTATTAAATTAACAGCATTACTCATTTTGCCGAGAATACTCCTACAAACCTTAAAACCAATTCTCGTTTCCATGAATGATTAAAAATTGAAGTATAATTGGCAGCGATCAAAAATGATATTTGAGTGAAAATTTAACCGCTTTCGCAATCTTAAATTTCAAACTCCTGCACGAAACAATTCCTTCAAAATCTTTGGAAAATGGTTCAACAACCTCCTTAGCATGTTATATAAACTTAATAAAAAAAATTTACCGGACAAGATATAAATTATAATAAAAAAAATTTACCGGACAAGATATAAATTCCATTTATATTTTATTTAGCAATTTACCTTTGGAAAAAACACTGTACGCGATATTTATAAATCTCCTTTCGCCGTCCATATTACAATTGACGATGGCGCGATATCGATATGGTCTTCATAGATAAAAAAAAGTTCGGAATGAATTTCGGAAAATATTAAAAAATTTATGTATTAAAATGTGAAAAATTGTATTCTATTTGTAATACCGAACTATCTTTTTGCTTTTAGAACATTTATTAAAGAAAAGTCCCAGCCAGCTACTTGAGCTAATATTGGTATACTTGAAAGAATTTAATTTGACACAAGGTACTTTTTAACTAAAAAAGAATATATCAAATCAACCATATTTCGCAATTTAAAATACTTCAAAAAATTCTTTAACAGGCAATATGGTTCTAAAAGCGAAACTATGAAATTCAAATTAATCTACAAAATTAATTACATGCAGGCACACACTGCAGCATGAAAAATGGTTAAGGAACGATTGCGGCAACTCTCAACACTAGGGAGAGGAAAATACACACTGATCCGATCGGCATTTAAAACTGGATTATTAAAAATAAATTTATACCGTCTAATTTTGAAATTAAAAATTTATTAATGCAATTTTTAAATCATCTAAAATTTAAGATGTGTTTTAGATAATTCTTTGAGAAACATGTTGAAATAGTAAATTTTGAATGTAGGAAAAAGTTTCTTTCCCATATCTTTAATTATAAATTTAAATTTAAAAATTCGATCCTTAGAAATTGTACAAAAACAGCAGCAAAATAAAAATGCTAGTAAATAAAATTAAAAAATATTTAGCGCTTTATTTGTCAGACGAATTATTAGATCGACAATATATATTTTTAAGTTGAAAAAAAATTTTCAAAATCACAAAGTTGTTTTGTGCAAATAATAAATAAATTGACAACTTTTTTGCTAATTTTCAATCATTAAGTATGAAAGCATTTAAATCGACCCGACGTCTATCGACACAATTACAACGTGAAACACTTCAATACACGAGTGCTTTTAATATTCCAAAAACCAGCAAAAAGTGCCATCGACAAAATTTTAAAATAAAGATTTTTAAGCAAATTTTTAAAACTATCAAAATTTGCTTCTGATAGCGCAACTGTGAAATTCAAATCACGAAGCGGACATATAAGCCGAAGGAAAAAATAGATAACCAAAGAAATAAATAATATTATAACTAAAGAAATAAATAAATATTACTTGATATGCTAGCAGATTCAAGAGCATAAATTGCATCTTGATTTAATCTTTCTATAAAAATAAATTATATAATTAACTTAATTCCATTACTGATTGAATCGACAGTCAAAACTGAAACTTAGGTAAATTTAAAGCTGACTATATATATGAATTCAGATCATGCTAAACAAATAAATTTTTTGCCTCCGCGGCAGGGGAATTCAATTTTGCCTCAGTGTTGTTCCGTTTAAAACATGTAATTAATATATGTCTTATGGAAATTTTTACAAGAAAATAGATTGTAGTCACTTTAGAATTCGGGAAAGCAAGTGAGCGTAAATTTAGTTGAAAAAAACGCGAAAATATTAATTTAAATTTTCTAATCAAAAACAAAAATTAATCAATATTCAAATAAGAAATATATACACTATCATCACCCATATGATTAAAATTAACTCAAATTATAGTCTCTTAACTATGGTAATTCATTCAAGCTTGAAAATATTTCAATTATGATGAGATTTTCTAATTAGAGTTAGACAGGCAGCGCGCAAAGATAGACAAATCCTAGATTTAAATGGTTTCTAAATCAAAATTTATTCGAATATAGGAAAAATAAATAAATTTCAATAAAACAAATCCAAAGTCAAAAACTATTAGGCACGAGGAGGTCAAATACAAACCAAGTTTGGGTTCGTTAAAAGTGATTAATTAATATAACAACTGAAAAACAAGTTTTTGAAGTTTTAGGTTTAAAAACAGACCTGAAAAATTTATTAACAGCGAAAATCTAAATAAAGCAAATAAGTTAATAAATAAATTTATAAAAAAAGGTTTGCCGTGTGAAAAATTGTCTAATGAGAAAGAAATTTGAAAGAATAAAAGAAATATATAAATTAAATACTTTGGAAGTTAAGGATTTGCAAATTCGGATGAAATAAAATAAAAAAACTACAAATTCAGAGTACTAGCAATAATTGCTATTTTTTAAAAAACCAACATCGAATGTCAATAAGTTTTATAAAAATGTATGGAATAAAAAACGAAAAATATGATTCACAAATAGAGAACATGATGAACTGTTCAAATTTTTGGTTTTTAATGGTAATGAAAGGACTTTTTCGATTGAAAAGGGAGTTGGTTTTGATCCGATTTTGGAATGACAAGATAAAAGAAAAATATACCAAAGTATTTTTTAATGCACTGTTTTATCACAGCGGCAAAATGTTAAACGTAACCTTTTCATAAGACATTTTAACATTCGTTAAACATGATAAGTCCAATAAAAATCTGTGGACGTTTAATTAATGAAAATAAACAAACAACTAAATCATATACTAATTCAAAATATAAGTAAAAAAATAATTTAAAACAGCTATTAAAAAAAGAAAGTTTTGTATACCTATATAATTTCGAATAAATATTACTGTAGCCCATTAACGATAAACGTCACGGCACTCATTTTATTAACACATGAAAATGATAGCGAGTCCGCGATTTATTAATAATAAAAAATTATTAAGGCCAGAAAGTTTTTTCAAATGAAGATAAAAAAATTTTTTATTACCTAAAAAATTGAAAATTTATAAATTGCCTATTTTTTAAAAATTCAACACGTTCAAGCTACCCAATCCAATAATTTTTGTTAATAATTTTGCACATTTAGACAGTTAAATATAAATTATTTTAAAAAGATGATTTATCTTTAATATTTCTTACTGAAAAAATTAATATAAAATTCTTATCAGAGAAATAAAAAAATGAAAAACCAAAACCCAATAAATCTTATAACACTAAGAGAGCGGCAAAATATTTGGCTTTATATATATATATATTTGTTTTCAATTATTAAAAAAAAAAGTTTTTTTTTTCTGAATATTCCGTATTCTAAAATAAATTATTCAATGTGATTTTAAAAATGATTTCCTGAACTTTATCCCTTAAAAAGGAAATCACTTAAATAAATAAAATCTCTTGAACGAATATCGTGTAATCTAATCGCCATTCATATTTTTTTGGGGAAAAAAATTACAAAGAGCAGCATAGCACATAAAATTAATAATAAAAGCAATAAATAAATATAAGTAACTTAAAATATTAATTATGATAATGTTAGTGAAACTGCCGAGAAATCACTCAAACCAGAGGCATTTCTGCAATTATTATAAAAAAAGAAACAAATAATCACTATTCAAAACCTTCAGATAAAAAATAATATTCGTACGCTTTAAGTAAAATTTGCACCTTCGACATCTTTTTCGACAAACTTAATTGTCTAAATTTTTTTATTGTAAAATATATTCAATGTTATTCTTCAAATTTTCCTAATGCAGAAAATTATAACAAATTAAAAAGAAACGAAAACAAAGTAATTTTTAGAATAAAAAAGGTGTAAAATTGTACAGAATACTGTGTTTGTTATAAAGTCCGAAATTCTTCCAAATTCACAAATAGGATTAAAAACTGATGAAAATCCCATTATGTAATAGCCAGTCGAAGCGGAGGATCAAGCTGCCGATACTTTACCTGATTCTGCTGCTGACCTTTAAATAGAACTTTTTGCCCGAATTATTTTTTGCTACCCAAAGTTTAAGAGTGTGAATTTCGAAAAATAAGAAAATAAAAATTTTCACTATTTTGAATATTGTTCTTACATTTTATAAATAAAAATTTTCCGTAAATATTGGTCTGTTATAACAAACAAAACCTTACCAACTTGTGTTCAGCACTAAGTCAAAGTGTTTTAAAACAATACTTTTAGACATTGAACATTAAAAAAGATTATTTTTCAAGGGACACCAATCGATTGATAAATTGACCATCTTGGACTTTAAGGTTTTTTAGACATTTATCTCAGGAGATAAAAAACGATATCTGACAAGAATTTATTTTAAAATGGTTAACATCACAAAGAGAAAACAAAAAAAAAGGTGTCAGGCGCTTTGGTATTGCAAGAGCACGCGCGGTCTTAGCATGGTAAATATTTTCAGTGACACCAAGCAAAATATTTTTCAACTCAGAAGATGGATGGGATATGCCCAGAAGCGTTGGTACGTTGTCTTAAAAATCAATCGAATTGTTTGTCATTTCAAGAAAAAATGATCAAAGCTTCACAAAAACGCAGGCTTGAAAAGTGGCACATTTTCTATAACAAAAACCCTGGCATACAAATATCTAATAGAAACGTTGTCAAAACACGAAGTTGACATAAAACATCTGGTTCCACTAATTTTAATACTACCAAGAAACTATTGCTGTTTTTTTAATCAAAAACAAACGTGAAAGAAAAGTAAAAATACAAAGAAAAATGCATTAAATAAAATTAAATATTACAACAAACAAATTCACGAACATTGTTACGATAATTTAATTTTTAGACACTAAGATGTAAGAAATATAAACAAATGAAATGGTAACGCGCATTAACAATGTATCAGACACGGCTCTCGGATTTTGGACCCTGAAAATTGGACATCAAAAATTGGACACCAAAAGGAAATTATCCGATAATTTTTGGTCTGACATATTGATGTTTGAATGATGATGATAATATGTGCGTAAAAGTTGAGAAGTATTTAAGTGGATAAGATAAAAAAGACTAAATCTCCCAAAATTTCGGAAAAATAGCGGGGAGATTGTTTCTAAGAGCTGTTTACAACATCGATTTGCACCAAGGATGAAAGCGGATGCCGAAATAGAAGTCCGGAATTTGTTTTATCCCTGATTTTTACATATTTTTGCCTTTTTATAAGCAACTAGATCTTTCAGTAAACCATCCCAATTGCTAATGTTTTCCATTTTTGTTAAGTTTTTTGTTCGTTTTTTAAAACAAATTTTAGTGTCCAATTTCCAGTGTCCAATTTACCTTCGGTCTTCAAATTTCCAATGGTGTCCATTTTTCTGCTTGGTGTCTATTTTTCCAGTGTCCAAATTCCGGACACCCCAGCCACAAGTGCCAAAAGCAAATCTCGTCTAGAAAAAATACCAAACATACTCATATAGTAAATACAAATGGAGTTCCGCGCGAAATGCTGAAGCTTTTGTTTGTATGAAACACGTAGGATCGAATACGATGGATCGTACGAGTAAAAAAAAAATTATTCAATGTAAAATAATAATTGCCAAATTAATACATTTCTGTGGATTCTTATTAAAAAACTTCGCATTTATGCAATGCAAAAGCTATTAATAGTCCGCAAATATTTGAAAATAGCAAATTTGTGTTTTAATGTGAATAGATAAAAGTAAATAAAATATTTTTAGAGGTATATCTCCATAGACAAAATCTACCTGCTTTTTCTAAATAATAAAACTTCTAGCTGCAAATAATACAAGGAGTTTACAAAAAAAAAAAAAAATTGCGGGACAAATTTGCTGCTCTAAAGAATGAACATTGCTCGAAAGAGCGAACTAAATCAGTATATTTAAAATAAAATTATCGGAAAAATTCCAATTAAAAAACATATAAAATGCGTTATTTACAGATATATTTTTCACTATGAAAAGATAATTATTTTTCAATAAACAATTTTATTTTTATTAGAATGAAAAAGATCGATTCAAACTAATAAAGTAAATAGCAGATAAAAATAATCTTGTCTAGCAGAAAAACCAAAAAACTATGGACAAATCATAAAGCAAACGAATAAGCCAAAGGAAAAAAATATATTAGCAAAATAAATAACATATTTTAAATAAAAATTTGAGTGAAATTGACATAGACTCAAACTAAGCCCACGTTATTGAACTGTTCATCGCTGAACGCGTCGAAGGCTGTTATGGCCAAAAAATCCGACGAAATTCCAGCGCAAGGAAAGGGACAAAAAGCGCAAAAATTAATAAGAGAAGCTGTGGGAGAACGCCATGTGCCGACAAAAAATTGTGAAAAATTATTGACCCACGCGGCAATAATTCAAATGGGGAAGGAACAGCAGAAATTTGGGCCAAAAAACAGAATAAAAGAAGACGGAATTCGTAGTTCCTCTGTTGCAACTTTACATCATTCTGAAGGAATATTAAGCAAATTCTCCAAACAATAACCAAGGCAATACTTTTTTTATAATGCTAGAAATTATGGGAACAAAAAACTCCAATCATTTAATGCATAAATAAAAAATTGATCCCTAAGCAAAACATTATAAATAAACAAGCCAATTTTTAAACTCGTTTTTAAAACAAACAATTTTTTAGTGATATAATTTTGCTTCAAATTATGATCCGTTAATATTTCAAAAAAATTTATATATTAATATCGAAGTTAAAAAACAGAGGTTAGAACCAATTAATTTATTTGGTAATATAATTATAAAGCCCTAAGTGAGTGAATATAATGGAATCGGCTTATCAATCATCAAGATATTATGATTCACAAAAAACTTAATCCCAATTCTGCCTCTACTTAAAATATGGCAAATACAATAATAATCAAATTACATTAAAAGTTTACAGCAGTTTTGCATTACTACGCAAAATCAGTTAATTAATTTAAAGCAAAAAATACTAGTTACAAAAATTGAAATAAAAATTTATATCATGCGCGGAGTGTGTTTTTAATCAACCCCAACAATTTTATATAAATAATGTTTTTATATTTTCAAAATTCGCATTTTATGTGAAAACAAATACCAATACATGAATAAAGCTCCATCATTATTAAAACATAAGATTTTCATTGTATCATTATAATAATTGATAAATCTCTGGGCAAATCGCAAGAGATATTTGTGTTAATCTTAAGACTGCCTGCAATATAAAAAAAAAACTAATTTAACGAATCACAAAAAAAGTCAGGCAAATACGACACCATAGGTGGATTCTAAAGGTGGCGGAAAATACAGGAAGAATTACGAAGCTAATAAAATTTGCCTCTAGGTAACTTGAATAATTTAATTTTCAATAAATACAAAATGATTTACTCCCATTGAATGTGCGCTCTAATTTCAAATATTTGAAGAATATAGTGATATAGATTTTTTAAATTATTTAAAAGGAGATAATTATTTCGTGGCACGGCCCATTCAGTTCCGACTTATCAACGGTAAAATAATTTTTTGTTCAAGCAATTTTCATACTTTATGCTTTTTTTTCTTAAAATTCATTTAAATAGTGCGTACTGTAAGTCCGTCGGTGCGCTTGCTATAATATAAAATTGACGCAACATTTATAAGCAACTTTCCGAATTTAAAAATGAACTAAATTTCATCTGAACGACAACAAATTAATAAATATGGTCGTATTAATCAGCTGCAGTCATGCAGAACGAAAGACGAAATACTTATTAAATTATTATCCTCAACTCAATTAGTGCTGAATTCGGAAAAAGTGTGGAGTATGCGTGGTATTACGTTTTTATTTAAAAATTTAAATATTCTTTAGCAATTAGTAATGTATAAAATATTAGTAGGAAAAAACAAAAAAAATGTAAAAAAAAAACATTTGATATTGTTGTTTG
Organism: Heterodera carotae; assembly: GCA_024500135.1. NCBI lineage: Eukaryota > Metazoa > Nematoda > Chromadorea > Rhabditida > Heteroderidae > Heterodera > Heterodera carotae. The sequence continues at coordinate 33,802 of JAKKIK010000270.1, forward strand.
GTTACCTGAACAAAAATTATATATACAAATCGCATCAAATGTTAATTTATTTAAATATTTTCAGACTGTATGTCATTTAGCCAAATTTAAAACGACACATAATTTTTGACAGTAAATTAAAACCATAAGAATTAAAGGCTGCTAATTCTTGTGAAAATATTAATCACCAAATTAAAATAATTCATTCTAAGAGTTTTTTTCTGAAAAAGTTCGTTTTTTGCAATATTAAAATTAATTAATCCACACACAAATTGAAAAGGCAAATTATATTTATTGTTCTACATAAATTTAAAAACGATATATTCAAAGGTAAAATTTTATAAACAAACAACCGTTTAGAGTGAATGTCCTTAGCTTTAAAAAAATTTATAAATAAACAATTTTTAAAGCGTTGTTGTAAAAAGCAATCAAATAAAAAAAATCGCAGCAAAGAATTCATTGAAAAATGTCGAAACAGATTAGATTTTTGAATACATTTACAATAAACTAAAAATAATAAATATAAAAATAATTTTGTAATTACGAGATTTAAATTTCAAATTTATATGCAACTTGTAAAATAAAAATTTAGCAGGTCAAAAGTAAGAAAATAAAATAAATTTAGATTGTTTTCTATGTTCATATTTATTATAATTCGTTGTCATTAACCAGCAACAATCATTTATATCGGAATTGTGCAAAAATGTTTTTAATTTTATAGTTATATAATAAGTCGACTAAAATGCAAAAGAGACATTATACTCGATATTGCCGCGAGTGAGAAAGTGCATGAAACAATATCCAGTCTGGACTTTATTGATTGAGATAAAAATAATTCAAACTAAAGCTTTTGCAAGAAAAAACTCTGAATTAATAAAGCATAATAATATCAAACGATTAAAAAACAAAATGAAACTTTTGAGTAATCTAAGAAGAACCAAGCAAGGAACCCATAAAAAACAATAAGGCAAAATTAAACCACTGAAGCTGGTAGGTTAAGTATTATATGTTTTTTAAAGGCAACCCTAAAATTTTTTAATAATTTTTGAGATGAATTATAGAAAAATAAGAAATACAAGGAACAATGAATAAATTTAAAAGTTACACAGATTTATGTAAATAAGTATTCAAAATTAAATTTTAAATCTTCTAACAAATTCTTACATTACACAGCATCACTCTACACCGAAACGTGATCGTTACTGTTTCGTGCTCGGCCCAGGCAGTTCATCGGAATGCGACTCGGATCAAAACCACAGCACACATGAATAAAAAAATAAACGATTAATTCATAAAAATTCTTAATATAACATCTGTCAACAAAAATTATACTAAATTTCAATATGAACCAGTAAGGTTCAAGCAAATCTTAGCACTTTATTAATAATATAAATTCGTGAAATTCACATAAAATATATGGGAAAAATTTGTGAAAACAACTTATAAAAAATTCAGCAAGATAAAATTATTTATCCGTATTATTTTGAAAAAAGAAACCAAAAATTAAATTTAAAAAAATATAAAGACAACGGTCGATCTATGATTTGTGAGCATCACGAATGTTAAGATCTTAGGCAATAATTGTATTCATTTTAATTCTTAGCATTTGCACATATTTGAGCTATTTTGGATTTTTTAGCACATATTTTGGCAGTTTTGAGAAAAATCGTAAGAAAAATACAAGAAAATCTGAAAATGCACCCCTAAGAATCTATTTTTTATTTTTTTTAATGCACCCCTAAAAATCGATTTTTTTTTTTACTCAAAATTCAAAAATTTTCTCCTTAAAAAATCAATTTTTTGGCTCATTAAAATTAGAAAAATTGTTTTTTAATTAAATTCAGAGAATTTTTGATTTAATTTATTTATTGCAATTTTGGCCGACAATCAAATGTGTTTTACTCCCAATCATCGTCAACATGCGGATTTTAGCAAAATGTTAATATTTAATTTTTCGTAAAAAGTTAATAAATTGAAACTAAAACGATAAGGTAAAAAATTTAGAATAAAAAATCCTATAATTTCATTTTAATAAATATACGCTTTTCGCATATTGTATTTTATATTAAACAAGAAGGATTCGAAACCATTAAATAAAAATGTGAACAAACTAAAGGTGTAATTTATGGATTTATAATCAGCATATAAAAATCATTGAATATCAGGAAAAAAGAATATCAAACTAAAAAACCAGACTGTTAATTTAATTTTTCTGTTAAAAAATTTCAATATATTTAATTCATTGATGCTTAAATTTTTCATGATTCAAAACAACAAAAAAATACAATTATTTAATAGATATTTAAATAATAACATAAAAATTAAGATTTCAATTTAAAATGAAACCACCAGCATAACAGACCTCAATTGTTTTAATTTGCATGAGACAATGTCCACATTAATAGACAGGCCTACTTCAAAACGATCGCCAAAGACAAAAATTAACACTTATAAAAACCAATAAATAATGCAATTGTAAATATAAATTCATTGTTTAATTCAAGGATCAATTCAATGCTTTGAGTTAATAGTAGAGAAAACTCAAATATTAAAAATGTCTAGAATTGTAAAATGAACTTTAAAAGAACTAAGAATTAATTATTTCAAAGGAAAAATTTGCTTTGTTGCAAGATTTTATTCTTAGAATGACGGCAGAATGCATGTGATGTGAATATCTTTTGTGAGCTATGGCTTAGTCGCTGAATGAGTGCATAAGCTGCTTATAGCGAATATAATCCCGCTTATGTGATTTTAATGGGCGATTCGCTTTTTTGTAATTAAAAAACATACCTATAAAGATCTTAAATAATTCTTAAAATTTATGGATTATAATCAGCTTATAAACAAAACCCAGAATCATTGGGTATTCAAATAAAAATGTCACATAAAAATCAGGATGTTAATTTATTTTCTGTTAAAAAATGTTTAAAAAAATTATATGTAGAAATAAATTCTAAAAAGCATAAGCAAAAAAAGTGATTTAGAATTAATTAAGATCAAAGAAATTTTGCTTATTTCGTAAAGTCAAAAGAATCTTTATTGGGATTTAATAAAGTGACATTGGTGCATTGCTACATCCAGGGCAATAAAAATAAACCTTTAATGCTTTGATGAAAATTTATACAAAATTTATCATGATACTAAATCATATAATCTCAAAAAAAAATTTTATCAATAAATTCGTGGAAAGAAAAAACCAGCGAAAAATGACAGTGTGTGCCGCGATTTATCGTTGAGGGACTCGTAACAATTGTTGCACAAGAGGCATCAAGCATTGGAAAATCTTCCCATTTTTAGGTCAATTAAGTGATAACAAAAACATTTCTAGAAATGGCACATGCCCGGCCGTAAATCAAGTTTTTTGTGAAGAAAATAGGTTCATAATTAAAGACAAAAAATAAATTCCTTCGTTAAATTGAACGGACATTTTCATCTTTTTCATTTCCAATGTAAGCATTTTATTTTCGCTGTAAATTTATTGATTTGGGTTTTCGACATTTCGCCCTCCTTAAAGTCTTGGGAAAAATAAAACGGTTTTTATTATTGATTATGTATTCCAAACGGGGGCCAATTTTGACCAATTTTTAAAATCTGCCCGGGAATTTTAGTAAAATACAGACGGCGAGCCTGTTTTCACTTAATGACTTGCAATACCGATTTTAAATTTGAATTTAAATCTTCCCATTTTTAGGTCAATTAAGTGATAACAAAAACATTTTCAGAAATGGCACATGCCCGGCCGTAAATCAAGTTTTTTGTGAAGAAAATAGGTTCATAATTAAAGACAAAAAATAAATTCCTTCGTTAAATTGAACGGACATTTTCATCTTTTTCATTT
>JAKKIK010000271.1:0-37502 GCA_024500135.1 Heterodera carotae
AGAATAAAAGGGACAGTGGCGAACAAATAATATATTGATTGGGAATTGGGTCACAACAAATATATGTAATGAATGAGGGAAAGGCGTGGAAGGAAGGAAGGGATGGGTATTCATGCAATAACAAACGAGGGTCAATGAATGCTGGGCTAAAACGCCACAATACATTCAAATACAAAATGACCCGCCCGAACAATAAGCAAAAGATTTCGGCCATTTCTGCACCGAGACTAAAATAAAATTTACAAGAAATTGTAATTTTATTCTTCAAATACCGATTTCTTAATTTGTTGCTGTAAATCAGTCCGGCTTTTGAGAATAATCTTTCCGAAGAAACAGAAGTGGCAGGAATTGAATGAGCAATCCGAGCCAAAATAATTAAGTCAGGAAATTGATTGCCGATTTCTCTCCACCAAGTAAAAAGATCAGTGTTGACTGACGGTCGATCAAATGCCTTGTATGCAGCTAACTGGAGCTGAATTCGCGTCGATTGTGTCGATTGCGAAGTTCCTGAAATTGCAGATGGCATTGACACACTTCCAGGCGACTTTGGGTTCCAAATGTCGTCTAAAATAAATGTTGAATTACCACAAATCACCAATAACCATAATAAATTATTACATTTTATGCTTTCATCACTTTGTTCTCCATTGAAGTCTGTCAACGACTCAAGATCACTCAGAGTTGTCTCATTCTGCTCTTCAAAATTTGTGGTATCTTCATTGTAAACTGTAAAATGTTATTTTTAATATTTATAAAAACCCCATTAATTACTTTTCCCATTTGCAAAATCAATTAAGTCTTCCTCAATAAGATTCCAATTTGCTTTGGAAAAAATTGATTCATCATAAGCAAAACGCGGGTCCAAAAGAGAACAAATACGAATTAACATATTTTGAACCAATTTTTTGACCCTCTCATTCAATGAGTCCACCAAGCTGTCGATGAACGGTTGAATAATTACAGGAAATTGTTTTCCCTCTTGCAAAAAAACATGAATCCGTTTAAGAGTCGGCAAAATCACTGACGCCGTTGACATCTCACGCGACAGCTGAAATTCATTAGTTATTGATATAATTGCTAAATTGCTGATCTCGCCCACTTTTTGTGTCTCGGTATCAAATATCTTTAGCACCGGACAAATGTGGCGCAAAATTTCAAAATCATTGGGTGTAATGATGGGCAATGAAGCAGAAATTGTTTCCATCTCAGCCAGCCGAGGTCGTTTTGACAAGCACAATCCGGCATTTCGTTGATCACGTTCAAATTGCATTGAGAACAAAACTTTTTTCTGTTCTTTGAAGGCGGACAACATGTGATAAGTGGAATTCCAGCGGGTGGGAACCGACTTAAAATTTGTAAAGTTATTGAATTTCTTATGGCATTACCCAAATAAGTTGTTTTTTGGGCATGCTTAATTGCTCTTGGTGTCGCTCAAGACACTTTTTTATCTTTGCTTTTCGGCACTCTTTCGTCCATTCCTTCGCTTTGAAAATAATTTCTGAAAGGCATTCTGTCTTCATTGCATCACTGACAACCAAATTTAGGAAGTGTGCACAGCATTGAAAACTAAAGATTTTAATACATTTCTAACTAACTTTCTCATCAAATACCTGTCCTTTTCCAACTGTCTGATCGCCGACTGCATATTCTTCGCATCATCACGCACACAACACGCCATTTTATTCAATGATAATCCGTTTTGGTTCAAACATAGCGCAATTTTCTCAGATATCAATTCACCAGAGTGAACGAAATTTTCTATAGAAAAGGCGCCGAGAACGGCATCATGGCGACAAAAACTCTTATCAATCCAATGAATAGTGACACTGAAATTACAATTAAAATGATTCAACGTTATCAAAAAATAGTTATCTACCTTTGCAATTGTGGAGACAGTGTCGGCTTAGACCAACCGTCGCTCGTAATTGCATAATGGTCAGACTCAACGCCCGATTGAATTTGAGAATGAGTTTGATCGGCCATTCTTGGAATCACCTTTCGGCGAAAATGATCGCGTCCACCAAGATCCTTTAAAATATTTACAATGTATAATTAATTATATGTATGATATACAAGGTTTGGATGTGCTTTTTTAAACAAATCCTTTAAGTCTGGGTCGTCGAAAAAATAGAATGAATTGTTTTGTCGAATCATTATTCGTGCAAGAAGTTCTTCGACAATTTCCGTCTCATTCTTTTTTGGCACCCAAAAAGATTGTATTTGCTTTTGTTTCTAAAAATAGTGGCTTAATACAATCAAAATCACAATAAACCTTATCCTCCCCCATTTGCCCCAAATTTTCTGTGTTTAACACAGAAAATTCCTTTTGATGCTTTGCTTCCAAATGTTTCTACATTCCTTTGGTTGAGCCGTCATTCCGGGTGACTTTTTTTGCGCAGATTTTGCAAGTTGCACCATTGGTTGAGTTTTTGTCGTAGTGTTTCCAAATATCAGACATTTTAATGAATTTAAACTCTAAATGAAAAAGTGGATGGAAATCAAAAATGGAAGAATAAGCGAGGTGAACAATTGAATTGTGTGTCTGACTGACTTTCATATGGGAAGAACAACAAAAATGAATATGGTGAGAGAATATATAAAATTTGGCGAAATGTTATTCAAAATACCAACCTTTTTCTCCAATTTTCTCAACCCAATCTCTTACTTAGAAGCTTACCCCATTCTTACCAGTGCATATTTGGTCCCGGTCCCGCCCGGTTTTGGACGACCGGGACCGGGACTTGACTTTTTTTGAAAACCGAGACCGGAACCGGGACCGGGACCTGAAAAAACCGGGATTTCCCGGCCCGGTCCCGGTCCCGCTCTACTCTAATTCTCACTGATAGAATGCATTGGCTAAAAAGGTATGGCTTGAAGCAAAAAAAAAACGGAGAGCTAAAATTTATTCTATTGCAAAATAATATTTAATTTTCCTTACATAAACTCAAATAAATCAATAATTTTTTAAATTAATTTGGTATAGTTCAGATCATTAGATGTATTTTAACAATAAAAAGCAGTTAATAAAAATTAAAAAGAAAAAAAATATTGGGTAAACGAATATTCTTTTGATGATTTTATAAGAGGAACAATAAATACAAAAATAAAAGAGTGTTCTTTCTGATATACAAAAAGGAATAACTTTTAAATATAAAGAATTAAAAAAGACAAATTAGACGTAATATAATGTATTGTCTCTCTTTTAAAAGAAAAATAATTATAATCTTTAAAAAATTCTAGCTAATGCAATTAAAAATCTTTCAAAGTTGTAGCATTTTTACCTAAAAAGAAAAGTCTAAGAGACGTTTTATAATAAAAGTATTATTAAATTGTGATGATAAGACTATTGTAAATTTACATTATTCTTTTCTATTTCAGTTCTAAACACACACAAAAGTGACACAGTGCAAAAAAATCTGACAAAGATTACTTAATAAATTTATTAAAAATTGTTCTTTATAAAAATTTATTTTGTTTGAAGAAGATTTTCGTTAAAAGCAAAAAAATTTGCTTAAATAAATTGATTATCTCCGCGTGTGATCGACATAGAGAATTGTAATTCATTTAAGAGTCCGTCTGAGAATTAAAGCTTTCAATTTCTTTAAAAAGAAAATTGATATTTTACAGCCCGATTTATTGAGTGCTTAATTAAAAGCTTTTAAAACATAATTTTTAAACTAGATTGTTCTATTTTTAAATTTTAGTTAATATAAACCTTACAATTTTTTGTTAGAATTCGATTTAAAAGTATTTTTTTAGAATTATAAAATATCTTCATTCACCTTTTTTTGGTTTTCTTTCAAATTGTACTTATTAAATAACAGATTTTTCGTTGTTTTTAAATTTATAGTTATCTTTTTCTTGATGTGTTTCTTACTTTTGATTATTTATTTAAATCAATGATAAAAATATCTTGTGGCCCTTTAAATCTAATTTGTATTCCTAAAGTTCACAAATTTTTTCTTTTTGTTAAAAATTCAGATACTCGGCACTTTTCGTTTATTTAATTTATAGTATTGTTGGTTGCAAAACTATATTTAAGAATTTTGAAATTATTATAAATTTATTATAATACTTTGTCATATTTAAACTTTAAATCTCAAGCGCTGCTTATCTCGTTTCAAATCCATTCCGCGTTTAGCTCCTCAAAGTAAAGTTTCATTACTCCTCACCAAACAACCTATGGCAAATCTCTCCCATGAATGTAATTGTCCGTAAATCCATTTAACCAAACTCGCTGACTCCGAAATCTAATATCCTCTGAAAAAGGTCTTTCTTTAAAGAAAAAGGTTGCTTTTAATCATGATGGGTTTGGTCGAATTTCTTTTTATCGTAAATAATGGTTACGAAAACAGTTCGGGTGATGCACCCGAGAGACCAAATTGTCATTTTGTTTTCTCTGTCATTTCCCTTTTCTCACCTCACTCCCCCATTTCTATTATCATTGTGTCTGCCCTCCCATTCATAGGTCAGACAATACAATTGATTAGGTGACCATTCCCTCATCCGCCGCATTCACCTATTCACTTCCAATTTCTCCAACTCGCCCCGACATTGACTTCGTTTATTGTTGTCCATTTAATTGACTAAATAAATTATTATTATTTGTTGGTCTAGAGGACCGAACAAAAACTCAATTTTTATTCTATTTTAAAAGATAAAACCAGAAAAAAGTAACGAAAAAAATGAAAAGTTATTGCTGGTTTTAAATTCTTCTTAATTAATGGGCAAATACAAGTCATATGCTCCATATATCGGCGTTTAAAGTGTTGCAGCAGATATATTTGAATTTAATAAGTCAAATTTTCGTTACATTTATAGAAAGGATCCGCAGAAAAATCTCAATGAATCGAAATAAAATAAATTCCAAATCTAATATTTTTTGAATATTAGGGAAAGATTTTGAAAATTTTACACAACCAGAAAAAAGATTCCTTGTAGCAGCATACTCTGCCGTAAAACGGCGAATACAACAAAGTGGTTAAACTCACTTGCATTCCAGCGAATTAAAAAAAATTTTCTTTGTACAGTTTGGCTAACGATACTATAAATTAAAGTTGAAAAATTATCAATAAATGAATTGTTTTTTCAGGAAAAATTTCTAGCCAAATCCAAATCTGGTCAAGATTAGCAAAAAGTAAAATATTTGAAAATTGAAAATTAAATTAAACTTCCAAATATTATAAATTTCCACACTGTGTAAAATTACAATGTAAATGATTTTTCACATGAAAAAGTATTAAATAAAATTAAATAAATTGAAATTTTAAATGTAGCTACCAACAATAAAAATCTAAATGTAAGTAAATAATTAGTGGCGATTCTCTTAGAATTCTTGAAAAAAAAGAAAATCTTTCTTTGAACTTTAGGGATACAAATAGGTAAGATTTAAAATGGCCACTACATATTGGTATTATTGAAAAGGTGTTAATTTAAATATAATTTCGAAAAAGCGCAAAAAATGATAATATCTTATGAAACGAATTCTAGAAAAAATTAAGTTATTATGTTCTTTTACTATACCATAAAAATGGAGATGAATTGTTATAATGTAAGAATGAATAGGAATTATAAAAATTATTTTTTTATAGAAAAAAGACCAATCAATTAACATATTCTAAACAATCTGTTTTAACATTACAATTTGGAGTGAGAAACCCCATGAAAATGAATGTTGTTTGGCATGTAAGCTTGTCTCGACAATGTATACACCTACTTACCAAAAATCTCAAATTAGTCTAAATGAATTATTGCTGAATATTGTTAAGCAATTAACTAAATTAAATATACTTAATATAATGAAATATTTGTAACCTTATAGTCTTCATCATATATAAAACACAAAATTTAAACAAAAAACTTAAAATTACGGTCACATTTTGTTCTTAATTTTCATCTTCAAATAACTAAAAAATAAGAAGAATCGGAGAGGCTTTAATATGAGTGATTAGTTAAAAAGTGAAATTGCCTATCATAATACCTATCTAATTATCCGACCTAAATTATCCACATTGAAGATTTGATATTTTAATGAATATTATTGTCGAGAACTTGAACGGGTGTGAGGTCACGCCTGCTGCTTAATTTGATAAGATTAAATAAAAAAATGAACTTAAACTTAGATTTAATATTTTAAAAACCAAATATCGAATAAAATTTGGAACAGAGTAAAGCAATAAAAACAAAATTAGGAAAAATTAAATATTAATGCGCATAAATAAATATTTAAGAGACTGCTCTTGAATGTTGTGTATGATAAAAATTATTATAGAAACATACTAAATGCTAATGCCATGAATATTATATATAACTTTACTAAAAATATTATTTGAAGCACAACTATTGATAAAAAATATTTTTTAATAAATATACCAAACATTTTACACGTTAGAAGAGAAAATAGTAGAATGTTTAAATATTTTTATTTTATAACAGGTCATCGAGGCAAAAACTTATTAAAATTTTGATAAAGGTAATGGAAAAATTACGGCTTTGAATTTCTAAGTTTTCTTAATTACCTTAAATCAACTTCGGGAAACCCAATTTGCCATTAAGTGAAAAAGAAACGAAGAGAATGATCTAATATTCCATAAAGCCGCGGAAGCCAAATTTAGTATATAAACGGTTACCCGTTTCAGAAATAGCCTTTAACAATATTCGTTAGTTCATGTTCAAGAATTTCGAGACAAACCGAGATAGAACGACGAATGGGTTTTGGGAATTAAAATCCATAGGGGTACCCCTTTTGAAAAAATTTTAAAAATTTTTTTCGCCCAAAAATTAAATTTTTTAACCTATAATAAAGCTTTAAAAATGCTACTAAAAGTCTATTTACACCTTTATTCGATTTGCAAAAGAACTGAGTTATAGCGGCGGTAATGTCAAAATATTCCTTTCCTCTAATAGAAGTCCTCCGCCCTCTCGGAATGAATCTCTGTACTTCTTCTAACCATGGTTGTACCTCTTTAGGCTGAACACACCTAGGTAGCGAAGCTCAATAAGCGCAAAGCGCTTTTAAAACAGCAACCATGCATGCCTACACCCGCTAGTTTAGTATATAAACGGTTACCCGTGTCGGAAATAGCCTTTAACAATATTCGTTACTTCATGTTCAACCTATGTTTTACCTTAATAATAAACGGTAGATAATTGGATCATTTATAATCTCATTATAAAAACTTTACTGAATAAAACTAAAAATTTATACAAATTTAATGAGATACAATTTAATAAACAAAGCAATTAAAGAAATAAAAAAATGAATAAAAAATGTTTATCCTTCAACAATCATATCAGCCTACATTGAAATGTACGAGGAGTTTGAAGACTGGAGCACAAGCGATGAACAAAATTTAAAAAAATTTTCTACGTTCAATTTAATAAATTAAGATCGACTGTAAAGTAATAATAAATTAAAATTTGGGAAAAATTAATTCGAAGCACGTGATTTAACTTTGTATCAACAATGTGTTCAAAAAAAATGCTCGCGATTAATAATTTATACAATTAAATGTAAGTCAGTCAAACTGCAGAAAAATCGGCCAGGTATTGGCAAAAAATATTTTGCTAATTAAAAAATTAAAATAAGTATGTTTAAAAATGCTCGCCATTAAAACTACGATAAAATACAATTAAATGTATGTCGGTAAAACTGAAAAGGAATTGGCAGGTATTGAAGCATGAAAATTCTTTGCTAGTAAAGAATTAAAAGACTATATAATATATTTGCCAAAACATTGTGGGTTCGAACCAAACACGAAGATATAAAACCAATAAATATTTGATTATATATAATTTGAACTTTAATTTATAGTTATGTCATACTCATCGACGTTATTAAATAAAGACTGCTGTAAAAATTTAAGACAATTTATGTAGTTAAAAAAATTAGAAGTTATGAAGCGATTTTCTTAATCCACTTCCTAAACAATTTTAAATTAAATTTATAAATTATTGTAATTTTCCAATCCATTTGGAGCCATTCAATAATTTAGCAAAACAAAAATTGAAGAAAAATGGAAGTTTGAAGGATCCCATCTTTTGGCTAATGAAAGCTACCATAGCCTTGGGTACTGTATGCCTTACCCATAGTTTTTTTATACACTATATCAGCAATTACAATCTCCAATTTTTTTTCGCCTGCACAAGAGACAACTTAATTTCTTTAGCAAAATCTTTAATATGGCGATACTGTCTTATTTCAAAGAATAAAAGTTTTAAAAAATAAATCAATACCTATCTATATTAAATTTAAAATAAATAATATTAAAAGACAAGTGTATTCATTAATCTTGATACCTATTTTAGTTAAGAAAAATTACAAAAAATTTTAAATTAATTAATAAATAGATTAAAAAAACAAATAAATTAAAAGAAATAATCTGATATTTAAAATAAATAAATTAATTATTTTAATAAATAATTACAAATAAAACGAGTAGATATTTTAATCTTTGTTTTTTGAAATGGAATATGATTATAGATATTGATTTTAAATAATGTTTAAAAAAAGGACACAAGTATCATCAGAGAGATAAATTCAAATTTTTTCACAAGTATTTAAAAACCAAAATTTTATTTATTTTTACAAAATAATTATTTATTTTGGTGTAGCTAAAAAATTTATCGTGGGATTTTCCATTCAGGGGTTCTTTTAAAGAATTTTAATAGCAAATTCCCGGTTTGTCTTCTTTGTGTGCAGACTTTTGTATTGAGTCGTCTCTATTGGACATTTGGGTAATCCAAGTTTGATATAAAGAAACTAATTTATTACAAAATCTTCAACAGTTTAATTTATATTGTTACTGAATAGCTTTGTCTATGTATTATTGGTCATTAAATCTCGGGTTCGTTTGAAATTTTTTCCCAATCTATAGGATATTTTCACGCAACTACGTCCCGGACTACTGCGTCTACTTTTTAAAAGAAGTTTTCAATTAATACTTTATTTAGAATCATATTTTTTTGTATCAAAACTTTGCGTTATTCAATTTCTTTTGAATTAGTAAGTATATTAAGTTATTTTTTATAGGTGATAAATAATTTAATATCTACTTCATATTAAGTTTAGCTACCAATTTCAGTTTTCTAATTCAATTCAATTAGATAATAAAGATCTACTTTGGGCGGAAAAAATTATTTATTTTGAATTTTAAAAAATACGCGCTTCAAATGGATCCAAAGTCTCTCCAGATTTGTTCGTGCCCAAGAGGCAATGAATTACTTGTTAATTTACGCGTTAAGGATATTCAAAAAACTGGCCAATGCCTACAGCCAAAAGTTGTTTCCGGGCTTTATGCACTCACGGGGGTGAGATTTGCAAAATAATATTAAACAATTAAGATAATTATCGATTTTAAAAACTAGTCTTTTTTATTCAATAGGTTCTAAGGTCCCGTTAGAAAAATAAATAATTTCTTTTAACCTTTATAATATATTATATATTTTGTAATACTTTTTTTAAGATAAATTGATATTTGAATCAGATAGTAAGGTGAATAAAACTAATTGATTTAATTAAATAATTGGGGTTTGTTATTTCTTTAGTTTAACTTAAAACATTTATCTTTATCCGTTTCACTGTTTCACAAAATTTAGGCACAGTTTTCGACTGATTAAATGATTTATCTGTTGAAATTTATAGTTATTAATTCTAATGTAATAATTGTTTTTAAAGCAACACTAAAATAACTATAACTTGATATTTTATTGAATATTATAAAGTTGGTATATTTGAAGAGGCATACTTTGAAAGAATTTTGTTATAATTAATAAGACCAAATTTTAATTTGAAGTTTTCTATCCAATTAATTTTAAAACATTTGTTCTTTTCGTCCATGCTTTGACTTAATTCGTCCATGCTTTGACTTAATTATTTATAGTATCTGTGCTCGATTCTAAAATTTGTTTATTGCTAGTAGTTAACAACTTTAACAAAATTAGAGTTTAGTTGTTTTAACATTCGATTAATTTATAAGCTTATTTTTCCATCCAAAAGGAATTCCGCGCTTAAAAATGCATAGTTGTCGATGATTTCATTTATGATATGGTCGTTGGTTGTCCAGATGCATGTCTAATATTTTACATTTCATTTTTATTTCTAAACTATTTATTTTTTTATTGATTTTACTATTTTGCGTTAAATAAATGAAAAATAGTTTACACCGAAATTTTTACAGTCATTTATTTTGGAAATATTCATTTTTAAGGTAGTCGCATTTTTGCGAATTCTTTTTAAATTAGTATTTTCGTCACTTTAAATAAAAATTTATTATTTTTTGAATTAATTATCGAACTCGTTCCATTCATATTACAGATTGATTTCATTTCGGAAAACCCATGTCCCTTACTTTAGCAGTTTGTGTTGACGGCGAGAACTTAATCTTAGAAAAAAAGACTTTTTAGGATAAAAATAAAATAATTTAGGATTTAAGCCTCCAATCCGAGCCAATTTAATCTTCGCGTTCTTGGTTTTTTTATTTGTTTGAATATAAGGGTATTTTGTTCGTCCTCTGATGAGTGACTTTTTTGAGCCATTTTTTTTCTTAATTTATTGTCAAAAAATTTATGATTTTTATATTCATTATTAGCTGTTTTTTCACCCTTTTAATGTGTTTTAAATTTTAAGCCTCTAGCACTGTAGATATTGTCTATTTTATATTCATGGAGCCTCAAATGCTTTCCGATGCACGGCTACATTACTTTTATTAATTACCTAAGCTTTTATTCCCTATGTTAAAATTTAGGACAAAAATATAAAACGGTTGTAATTAATAGTATTTATTTTTGGTAAGTTCATACTATAGTTTTTCCTCATCTCTTGATTTTGTTAAAGAATGTGTAAAAACAGGATGCCCTGAGCCCCCAAACCTCAATACATTGCTATGGTGGCAATTTAGTTTTTGACAATAATTGCCAAAAGCTAAATGGACTAACCCTCTGCAATTCTGCTATCCGCTTCAAAGCTGTACTCAAATCCGTCGCACAATAACACTGTTTTAAGATGAATTATTTTTTATGAATTGGCAGTAATTTTTAATTTCCTATTTGGTTAATTGATTCACATAATAAACAAAATTCACCATCGCTTTGGTTTTCTTTTTGAAGTGTGACTTATCTATTTTACCTCTCATATATTTATTAAGCCTATACATTATTCAAATTTAATTCATAATGCCTTTTTATATTTTATTTTTATTTATTAAAAGGTAAAGTTTTTATATATTAATTGTAATAAAAAAGAAAATAAAAATTTATCTTTTAATTTAATCTTAAAAGAGAATTTTTTAACGTTTTGGAAACATTAACTGACCGATCCGGCTGACAAGTATCTAATTTTTTTATTTTTCAACTAAATTAAAAAATTACGCAAATGTTAATAATTGACCTTAATAGTTTCTAACTTCTCACCGACCTGTAGCATTTTTTAATCAAACATCGAAAATTCTTTGAATACATTTGGGTTTTGGTGTTGAGATTGAAGCTCATACGTAGTGCCGTTACTGGAATTTGGTAACCATCTCTCGAAAATCTTGCTTCTTTCATCGTTTGTACTTTTTGTTAGCACGACAAATAGTTATGCATGAAACGCAATTTATTGAATTAACAATTAAATTTAATTTGAACAAACAAATGGTGGAGTTTGATCAATTTTATTTTTTATGTTATGCTAAGAACAAATATTTTTGACATGAAACCAATTCACTCAATGACACTTGATCAAGGCTCAAATCAATTCTATTCGGTTGAACTTTTATTTGATCATCGGATTGTTTTTTAATAAATGGAAGTGCTAACTTTTATAAAGCTTTTACCATTTTAGCCAATATATTTTCATAAGATTTCTTTTTAATATTTTGTATTTTTTGTTCAAAAATGTATTTGAATTTCTAATTAGATGAATTTTCGAAATTAAGACAAGATAATTTCTTTTATTTGATTGCATAAATTTTTGTCATCTCGCATTAAATTACGATCAAATAAAATTCTAAGCAAAATATAAAACTTTAAATCGGGCGCGTACAGAATCAATTTATTGCTCAGAACCAATACTTTATCTGTTGGTAATCATAATCTAAAGTGTAACTGATTTATCGATTTTCTATTATAATAGTTTATTGTGCTGACATCGAAACGGGACTATACTTTTCTCTTCTGACTATTCTATTTCTTTTTTATTGATTTTCTTTTTAAAATGAGCGTTTATTTCACGCTTGGTTAAATTATCAAGTTCCACTGTGTTTGCTCAAAAAGCACATAAAAAACTTTTGTCACATTGTCTAACATATGAATGAAGTCATGCTTGCTGAGCATTATTTCCATTACTTTCCCACCTGTTCAAGAATAAAAATACCTATTATTTAGATATTTTTTAGATAATTACAGTAAAAATTATTTATTATAATCCAAAAGAATTAATTACAGAATATATATAAATTTTCTTTCCTTATTTGGAAAAAACACAATCGACGATTGCACCTATTTAGCCTCCTCCAAATTATTAAATTTTTTGGGATTTTAATATTCGGATTTATCTCAAATTATTGCTTAGAATGTTGTTTTGATTCTTTAGGCTTATTTAAACTGGAGGTAAGTTTATTTATATATTTTTTTTAAATGAGTTGAGTGGCTCAAATATGATATTCCGTATGAAAAAGTAAACAAACTTTCTTTGATCATCATATTTAGATATTCTTAATGTATCACATGAAAAGTCTTCGTGTGGAATTGCGTGCCGGTGGCATTGAAACGTTGTGTTTATTTCAATTTAATTTAACCACTTTTATATTATAACAAAAACCTAAAAGCGTGATTAATTTTTCTTTTTAAAATTAAAATTTTTATTTTTTATTATTTATTTCATGGTTTATTTTTAGATGATCAAATGTTATTTTATATGATAGCGATGTGGAAGACATTACGTACTGTCTTGCGTCAATGGAATATGTTACAAATTATTATTATTAATGTACATTTAATGATTCAGTCAGTGTGTCAATTTGGTGCAAATTTAAAATTACTTCGAAATTGTATAAATGAGCATTTTCGTTCATCGTGACCGTACTCAGTCGTCTCTACCAATTTTAAATGAATGCTTACGACATTCCTTAATACTATTTATTTCATATATTGGATAAGTTTGTATTTTGTTCATTTTCAATTTAATTGAGATTCAGTTTTCCATTTTATATTAGGCACAAAAGAAAAATAAAAGCTAACATTATTGTCTTGCATTTTTTGGTAAAATTCATATGGTGTAAATGTCGCCCATTTGGCATCCAAAATTCTAGTATTTTCAGAATCTAAGCATGTTCTATCATGCGATAAAGCACGATGGTGTCCTAATGATTGGGTGATTCTTTATAGTAACTATCATCGAGATTACATTCTTTGTACTTTGGACTTGAAATGTTGACCTCCTCAATTTTTTAAGAAAAACAATCGTCTGTATTTTTATATTTTTTCATAAGAAAAACTTCGTTTGTATTACGCATAAATAAGATACAATTATGATTATTTTTTTTTCACTATTAATTTATGCATTGAACGAGATTTGAATTAGGTATAAAAACAATCCATATTTTAACTATAAATGAACAAATGTTTAAAAATTTAAGCGCTTAGTCAGAAAAAAAAATATCTTTTTAGTTTAACGGTCAGTTGCTGCGTAAAAAAAGCAAGCAAATTTTATTTGACAACTATACTTGAAAATAGAGTCAGTTAAATTACAAACATAAATCATTGTGAAAGTTATAATCATATTACATCAATTTTGATAGATTAAACTACTCATTCTAATGAAAACTTGCGCATCCTACTGTTAATCATTTAAAAATTCCTTGAAATTTCCACACTATATAAAACAATATTGTAAAATATCACCAAATACTAAACAAAATTGAACATCGAGAAAAAAGAATGTAAAAAAGTTAATACTAAAAAAAGTTATAATTACCTACCTAAAATAATTTACTAAAAATCATCAAACAATTATAAATGTTTTGACGTTCCGGCAGCATTCTTGATGATCGCCAAAGAAAAGGCGACTTTATGAAAAAAAATGTTTATTCTTTATTCAGTTGCCAAGGTCCGCTGCAATATCCAACAATGATCGATTCTTATAATTGCTTGTGAGAACCCCAGTTCATGTATAGCAATGCGAAAGGCCAATGTCAAATCATGCTAACATACAGAAATAACAAAAAATCCAATTTTTGAAACAAATCTCTTGTTAATTTTTTATGTACTATACTTATATTATATTTAAGCAGCGATATAACCTCATAACAAAATATTTGAATGAACTCGTAGTTTAAATTTTAATTAAAATATTCCTGAGAAGAGCTAATTCCTTGTTTTAAAATAACAAAAAGTGAATGCAATCAATAGAAGAACTTTGCAGTGGCAAATAGTTTTCCCACGCGTGGCATGCAAAATAAGTGGGCACAAACCAGCCAAGTGCTTTTTTTAACAGTATTCTTTTCTAATAGATAAAAAAAAATAAAAAGATAATAATCATAAATTAAAACAATTTTATTAATACAAAATCATAAAATAACGAATATTACTTTAAACTAATTAAACAATATTCTACAGCCTTTAGGTTTTGTTTCACTTCGGACAAGAAGCTCGTACGACGATGCCTTTTATAACACGAGCAAATAATGAAAAAAATCCCAAAAAACAGAATAAATCAAAACACGAAAAAAACAAGAACTACATGTAATGTATAGAAAAAATTAATAAATACAAAATAATCTTTTTTTTTGAAAACAATTAGAAAAAAAACTACAAAATAATTTAAAACCCAAATTAATAATTATAAGCAAATAAAACTAAAAAAAGAATAATTAAAAGCGTGAAATTGATAACTTTTGTTTAAGCTAGATTCACTAGAAAAGAGCAGGATTATCTGATAAAACCCATAAGAGTGTAAAATGTTTGGTAAAAGTGCAAGAAATGGGACCATATTCGTCATCTTCAAAGATGAAACTATTGGGCATGAATCAGAAAAGGAATATAGAATACTCATCAACAAAAACCCAATTAAATTTTTACCCTAACATTTCAATAAATACAATTAGCAAAAATTCTAACAAATGCAGGAATTAAAAACTAAAATTGAAATAGGATATCTCCCAAATAAACTTACTTTAAAATTACTGATAATGGCGATTATCAAAAATTTAATTTAAATTTAAAAATGAATGCGGGGTCAATATAAAAATTATTTCGAAAATTTCAATACACATATAAAAGTTAATAAATTTCGACATTTCGCCTCCAGTAAAAATTAGAAATATAACATGCCGAAATTCACCTAGATTAATATTAATAAAAACAAATACTTAAAATATAATTTTTGTATTTTATTCTAATATTAATTTTTACGCTAAAGGTTAGCATGAATACAGTCAAACAAATATTTATTTGATTTTATTGCGAAAATTGGTCTACTTATAAAGAAAAATTTCAATAAAAAAAATCCTGATTACAAAGATTATTTCATTTAAAATTATTTAAGAGTTCTAAATGACTGAATTTATGTCTAATTGAATATTATTTGTTTATTTATTGCATTGAAAGCAAAAACTTCTGCGTATCTACGTTAATAAATTCATTCAAGTCACGCAAGCAAAGTTTCATTGTTTGGTTGGTTCATGTGGAGACTGGCAAATTTTAATTTTAGAAGTCTATTAAAAAACAGTAAATAAAAAATTTTGTAATTATTAGAGCCCGGATT
Source organism: Heterodera carotae (assembly GCA_024500135.1). Taxonomy (NCBI): domain Eukaryota; kingdom Metazoa; phylum Nematoda; class Chromadorea; order Rhabditida; family Heteroderidae; genus Heterodera; species Heterodera carotae. The sequence continues at coordinate 15,743 of JAKKIK010000271.1, forward strand.
TTTAGGTTTTTACCTATTTTTTCTGCGACTTAGTTATGATGAGAGAAGCCCAAAAATAGCATTTTCTCCGAATAGTTTTCGATTTAGAGCGACTTTTTAGCACCTAAAAACACCTATTTTGGCGTTTTGGCACCTAAAATAGTTTACAACCTATTTTGGCATTTTTCGGATTTTTAGCAACTATTTTGGCCTTTTTCTAGAAATTTCATAGCAAAAATACAATAAAATCGAAAAATGCACCCTTAAGAATCGATTTTTCAAATTTTTAAAAATGCACCTCTAAAAATTGAATTTTTCTTACTCAAAATTCAAAAAAATGCACTCCCTAAAATCGATTTTTCGGCCCAATTAAAATTCAAAATTTCAAAAAAAAACTTACAACGTGTAAATGTATTTTTTTGCAATTGTTCTGGCGAAATGAATAAAGAATGAGACTTAAATAGGATTTTTTTTGCATAAATACATTTGGTTTTCCAATTTTTAATACCTATTTTCGCACCTATTTTAGGCCTTTTTGGGGGGTTTTAGCACCTATTTTGCACTTTTTTAGCACCTATTTTAGTACCTATTTTGGGATTTTTAGCAGCTAAAAATCCTAGCTCTCGTAATTATGGACTAAATAAAATTTATTAAATAAAAAAATAAAACTAAAATAAAAGAAATACATCAACTATTGATCCAAAACTCAGATGAATATGAATATGCTTTAACATCCGGGCAAGAATTTGAATTTTTTTGCTTTAAAAGAAATGATATTTATTGCATTACACTAAAAACAAAAATGACACGATTCGGGGCCGATCGTGTGCAAAGATTTTTGCGGGGGTTGCAGTGGCGGGGGTAGTGGTGCCGATTTGGTCACGGCACACACACACAGACACGATGGCGAAGGCACAGGAAATTTAGACAAAATTTATTCCGATGAACGAGCTCAAACTTGGGTAATTAAACCTGGGCAATGCACAAGACATTGCCCAAAATGTGGGACATGTGGCAATACAATGGAATATCCCTTTGGCATATGAGCGGGATATTCCAAGGCAGCAATTAAATGCATTGGAATTTGAAGGCATTGGGTAATGCCTTCACGAATGTGAACAATGGGGAAATGGACAAAAATCCCCTTGGTAGTGATTGGAAATGTTGGCCCTATTGATTGGTTAATGAAATTGGAATTGCACATAACACAAATGAAAATGTGAATGTGAATGGTTGGGCCAAATGTGATAAGTGAACTATCAAATGGGCGGGACAAATGGATTGACAATTTGATCGACGGAATGGGCTTATTATCACTAATTGGGACAATCGAACGATGGAATGGAAATGAGCGAAATGTGTTTATTTCGCTCAAAAGTGGAAATGTGGAGTTATTACATTTGTTGACATTCTCCTACGTTTTAGGCAGAAATTGGACAGAAACTGATAACACGCATGTTGCGAGAGCGAGGGAGAGAGTGTGTGTTCGGAGGAAAAATGACCTTAACAGATAAGAGAGGGAGCGAGCGAGGGGGGGAGGGGGGCAAAAGCACAAAATACAATTTTGCACAATTGATCATTTCTCATTTACTGCCAATCAATTTGATTGGCATCGCGAAATCGCGACAAAAATATTAAAAATAAAACTTGAATATAATAGTAATAAACTTCAATGTTTTTGGATTTCACGTAAACGTAATTTAGGAAGTTCCTTCCGAGTGAAAACCAAGTAAAGGAAAGTGTGCTTATGCAATTCACTGAGCACTAGGCAAAATATTTGCCACTAGGCAAACATGCAATATTGGAAAAAAAATTTTCTATGTTTTTCAAAAATTATACATATGATGAAATGTCTCGTCAATGATTTATAAAAAAATATAAATATCCAAATAAAAATGGTTCAATTAAAATTTAGTTTTATTGATGAAATTACGGCCTAAGAAGCGGTGAATTAAGATCTTTTGATAAAATATCCATAATTTTTAAAATTATGCTCAAATAGACATCTCAGCGGATGTGAGAGAGTACTTAGCAATAAAAATCAAATAATGCAACGCGCAATTTGACACGGTTTGGGAAAGCTCATTGCTTTCACGATAATAAAGAAAAGCTAAAAAAGTTTGAGTTTTTGACTAATAAATAAATCTATGCCGGTGCAGCCCTTGGGGATTTCAACAAATTTACATGGCATAAATAGTAAATATTTAAAATAGCGTTCCTTGCTTAAAATATAAAATTTATTCAATCAAATGGAAGTCTAATGCAGTAAATTTTCTGACTAATAGCAGCCATGAAAATTTACTATTTAATTTGCTGGTTTTAAAAATAAATTTAAAAATTAATAAAGAAAAAAAATCAAAATACCATGAATGAATTAAGGCAATAAATTCCGAACTGTGCTTCGAATAAGAAAAAAAACACTAATATTTTCAAAAGAAATGGATTTTAATATTAATGAAAATTTGTAAATCGAAATAGAGCCGAAATTAAATCATCAAATCTACGATTTTAACGCTGTAAACAGACATTTGTGCTATCTTATTTGATTGAGAAGCAGTCGAGAACTCAAATATGAAAGTAAAAGAAGGGTGGTTAAAAAAGAAATGATTAGGTCAAGATAATTTATCAATACCGAACTCAGCTTAACCGATTTTCAAAAATAAAATAAGGAAAAAATAACAATTTATTATCCTATTATTTCAAGAAATACAATTAACAAAAATTCTAACCAATGCGGGAATTAAAAAAGCTAAAAGAAAAAGGCTGTTATACATGTATTGAATTAATAATAATTTAAAGATTATGATCATAAGTTACAAACACAAACATATTTTAGGAATAACCAAATGCAAAAAATGAGAACTCTACCAATAAATTTAATTAAAAATTAAAATGAATTGAAATGGTCTTATTACCCAGGTTTGCGTTTAAGGTTTCCCGTTGGTCGATCCTTTACACGGAAATAATTGAGCGAATACCTTAATCAAAAATTAGAAGGATTAATTAAATAGAAAGCGAAGAAATCTATTAAAAAAGTGTTAATGTAAAAAAATTAACCCGAACCTAAAGGCTGTTTTCTTTGTTTAATTTTTAAAATCTCAACAAAATGTTTGAAAACCAGACACATTGATTATTGCTCATTATAAATAAATAAACTAATAAAGGACAAGCAAATTACTAATAAATATAAAATTTTAATCTATATAAAATATAAAAAAAAAATTATAAAGAAAATAAAGGTCTGATGAAGTGATATCATAATGTTAAATATTTTGAAAACACAAAGAATGAATTTATGAACAAAAATAGATTCAGACTTTTATTTAAGTTAACAATCGCTGTGATCAGTACAATAAAGCTATACAAAAGATTGCTAATGATTACAAAAATTAACAATAGAAGTTGAAAAGAGATTAATGATAAACTTCATATATTATTTCTTTGTATCCTATAATAATAAAGTCACCTGCGACCTTTTATTAAACATGCTAATTCAATAAATTTCGTCGAACTCTGAAGACCTAATAACGAACTTAGAACGACATAAGAATTAATTTTAGCGTTTTATTAGGCCCGCCAAATGTGTCCAAAATCATAAATACTATTTCGAAAAGTTTCTTGATAATTTCAATACAATATATAAGGTTGATAATTTCAACATTTCGTTTTCAAAAATTGAAGAAATAAATATTCTAAAATTACTTAGATTAATATTAATAAAACAAATACTTAAGAGTCGCATACAAACATGCCTTCTGATGCAAGCGAGCCATTTTTTCAGTAGGTACCAAGTCATTTTCGACATTAATAGATTATGTATTACATTGACAGAACAAAAGGCGCTAGGACTTTTCGACAGCGGACTTTTCGACAGAAGGACATTTCGACAGTGGACTTTTCGACAGTGAAGGACTTTTCGACAGTCCGCAAAAAAACATAATTTTTTAACGCAAAACTTTTAATAGTAACAATTTAATTGTCCAAAATTCTATATTATATTTCTCAATCAAAAATCGGTGATCATGCATTCACAACTAGTTCATTAATATCCCTAAACCCTTGTTCAAATGTCCTCTAGTTCTCGTGGCCCAGAAGGAAGTGAAAATGCTGCTGAACTCTTTGGAAATGATGCCTTTAAAATAAGCCAGGCTTCGCTGATCTTGTTTAATTTTTTAGAGCAGGAAATAATCGTGGCCGTGAATTAATCAGCACTAAGGTTCAGCGGGTCTGGGACTAGTCTCGGTTATTTGACCCGGGACTAGACCTGGTTCCGTATTTTCTACCGGGATTTCAGCAGACTAGCCCCGGATTTCCAGGTTTTGATCGGGATTAAGTAGTCCCGGTTTTTGTGAAATTTCCGGTATCGCTGAACCCTAAGTGGGCAGCGCCATCTCTGCCAATATTTTGAGCAGTGGCCTATTGAATGCCGGATCCAGTTTGATTAAGCAAGATAAATTAAATTAAAAGCAATAAAATAGTTTAAGCGAAAATAATAACCATTATTTTTTTTAAACTAACATTTACTATCGAAAAATCCACTGTCGAAAAGTCCTAGCATAAAATTTAAAAATTTTCTGTCGAAATGTCCTTCACTGTCGAGAAGTCCGCTGTCGAAATGTCCTTCTGTCGAAAAGTCCGCTGTCGAAAAGTCCGGCGCCCGAACAAAATACATAGCGTACGTGAGAATTTATTTGGACGAGAAAATAGGCAAAAGTAATAAAAAAAATTAAGAATTAGCATTTACCTTTTTTAAGTTTTTTTGCTTTGGTTTTTGAATTAATATTTGATGATTCTTTTGATTTATACACTCATTTGTCAGAGACAAAAATTGTTCGGTAATTTTTTGTTGTTGACTTAGGCGAGTACGTTTATGCAATCGTAAAAATTTATTTTTTATTTTTGCCTTTAAAAATAATCAATTGACTAAAAAATCATGAATATCGTGGAATCAATCAACTTGACTTTGTGACCACGTGTTTTTTAGTGGCCAATTTAGGAATTTGACTTTAGGTAAGGATGAATTATTGCTCATTAGTCATAATGTTCAGTTTTCACACCATAAGATTTTAATTTCATAATTAATGTTTTTTTCTAAGAATATATTAGTAAAAGCGGACTGTGGTCCATTTCAAATCTGATAGAAAATGCATCTGCTTCATGCCTATATTTGACCCAATAATCAAGTTTTATAGTTGCACATATATTTCATAATTTAATTATTTGAATTTAAAGGCCCCCCTGTTTTCTTTTAGCACTTCAACATAAATTTGCTATTTTGCACAAACAACTTTATTGGTTTAAAATTTTATAGTTTATTTTTTAATTTCGGTATCGATCAAATTGAGCTAAAATCGGATTATAATATGCAAATTAGGTTAATAAAAATTAAAATAAATGTATTTTCTAAACTTTGCTTTTTTCAAAACTTTTCAAATAAACAAAATTTATTTATTTCAAGAATTAGATAAAAAATTATTTTTATGAATTTTTACAATTTTTGAAATTTTAAAACTGGGTCAAATAGATCTTTTTTATTTAATTCTTGTTTATTTTCTAGAGTTTCAATACCGATTCCGGCACTTAAATCAATGGATTTAAACCAATTTAAAATTATTACAGTTTTCAGATCACTAATGTCTGTTTTTGTTGGCTGATTCAATTATTTTAATGAATTGATAAATTTTTTCTAATTATTTTATTTCTATTCAGAGTTTCGTTTAGTTTTTGCTTTATGTTTTTTTATCTTTTTAAATTAAAATTAAAATTTTATTAAATAGACTTTTAGTATTTTAACGGTTTTACGTTTTTATTTAATCAATCCTCATACTTCACATAGGGCGCTGTAGAATTTTGTTTGTACGTGCGTATTTCAGTCTAATGTTCATTTGTTGAACGAAGACATGATGCACATGGAATGTGGGTGTTGGAGTTCGTTCCGAACGTGGACGAATATATATGTCCCTGAACACAGGTTTTATTTGAATTTGGAATTAAATATAAATATTTACTAAATTATTTAGCAATTGACAAAATTTATTATTGTTCTCTGGTCATCAATAGAGTAACAAAAAATTTAAATGTTGTTGGTTTAATTTTCTTTTATATCCTTTAATTTGCTATTATCCTAGTTAATTAAATAATGGGAAAGTGCTTAGTTCTTTCCTATTTATTTCTGCAAATAAACCTATTGTGTTAGATCTGTTTGTATTCTTACAGCCCATTTTTCCTTTTAACAATCGTTTATTAAATTTTAGGCGATCATTTGGTTTTATTTATTTATATTCCTAGAAAGAAATATAGATTTTTTAATTTTTCAATAAATAAAAAATAAAAGATTTTAATTGACCTCAATAATTCCTAATTTTCTCATCGATCTATAGCAATTATTAAACCAAACACCGAAAATTCCTTAAATACAATAGGCTCTATCATCGTCTGTACTTTTTGTTAGCACGACAAATAGTTATGCAAAAAACACAATTTTATTGAATGTACAAATGAATTTAATTTGAACAAACAATTTTCCTTAATGCTACAGTTTGCTTAATTTTATTTTTTATGTTATGCTAAGAATTAATATTTTTGGACATGAAACCAATTCACTTTATGGCACTTGATCAAGGCTCAAATCAGTTTCATGCGGTTGAACTTTTATTTGATCAATCATCGGATGGTTTTTTTCAATAACTGAATGTGCAAACTTTTTTTTTAAATTTAATTTATTTGAAATAATCTCATAAACTTTTCATTCTTATTAATATAATTTTTCTAATTTTTTAAAAATTATTTCAATTTTTATTTATAAAGATGCTTTATTATTCAGTAATGTTTTTTAGTGATCGTTGGACAATGAGAAGGGCGACCAAACAAACGGGCGAAGTAGGTCAATTTACTTATATATTTTATAAAGTAGTTTAGTGGCTCATATTCGTCATTCCGTGGAGAAGTATCCAAATTTTTTTTAATCATGATATTCTAACCTTTTTCATGTGGATGTATCATTTGGAATATCCTCATGTGGAATTGCATGCCGGCGGCATTGAAACGTGTTAAATTTTTTTTGTATGTTTTGAAAAATTCTTATTTTTAACACTAAGTGCCGATAGGCACCGATGGGAAAATTTTGACATTTTTAGTGAATTTGTTATGAAAATTAACATAAAATTGCACTAAAAAAACTTAAATTTTAATTTGAAAATACACTGTAAATTAGGTGGGGGCAGGCGGTGCCGATAGGCGCCGTTGAGAATTTAGCTGGGTTTACTTAAGAATATCTGTTATAAAAATGACACATAAATGAATTCTAATTTAATAGGTAATTATATACTGAGTTTATTTTCACCCCAAAAATAATTTTAAAAATCGAAAAGATATCAGAGAAATTTAATATTTATTTCCCTTAATAAAAAATTGAAGGTAAAGTCATGAAAATTAATTAAAAAACGCGGGATCCGAACGGGAGCCAGAAAATCCGACTCTGGAAAATCCGACTCTGGAAAATCCGACTCCGGAAAATCCGACTCAAGCGGAAAATCCGACACAAATGGAAAATCCGACCCCCCGGAAAATCCGACTCCACACTAGGGTTTTTAAAAACAAAAAAATATGTGAAAAGTAATAGCAAACATTATTTATTTCTAGTTTGGAATTATAAATTAAAATACCAAAATGTTTGATTTAAATTCGGACTGTTTTTCTTAATTGAAAACATTATAATACAAGGTTTCTTATTCGTTTTATATTATTTCATTTGCTTCCCTGTTTTTGCCACTTGAGAGGAATGTAAAAATGCTGAATGAAAGGATGGGTGAGAATGTTTTGATCTTCGCATAATTTTGATGTTATATCTTTGTCCTAATAATATGTCGTCGGCTAGTGTGAATAAAGACGTAAATAACTGGCAAAAAGTAGACACTTTCCGCGACCCTTTTCATTTGTCACTTTTTCCGCCCAATCTCCCCATCCGTCCCCTTGAATTTGATCAAATTTTGTTATGTCATCCGAAGAGGGAGAAGTTCATGATGACGTTCACGAAGAAAATCCTCATGAGGCAAATCAACAGCCCGTTTGTCAACCGATCATTATTCGGGAGAAAGAATCAACCCACAAGAAAACGATTCTTGTTCATGATTTTTGTTTTTAAAAACCCTAGTGTGGAGTCGGATTTTCCGGGGGTCGGATTTTCCTGGAGTCGGAATTTCTGCTTGTGACGGATTTTCCATTGGTGTTGGATTTTCCGCTTGAGTCGGATTTTCCGGAGTCGGATTTTCCAGAGTCGGATTTTCAGGGAGCCATCCGAGGCCCCACACCAACGATATCATTGAAACATACAACAAAACCACTCGACCAGTGACAATTCCATTTGTTTAACGAAAATTATTATTTAAATATTCCCCCTTCCTCCATTTTCCCTCTCAACTTTTGCACTCAAATCCGCATTCTTACCAGTGCATGTTTAGTCCCGGTCCCGCCCGGTTTTGAACGACCGGGACAGGGACTTGTCTTTTGGTCGAGATTATAGAAGGCTTAATTATATTGGCACAATCAGACTTATTTTCTGTTTATGCAGTGATAGCAAATAGCGAAAATAAATTATCATCGATTTTCATTTGTTTAGGGTATTTAATAATTATTTTCCTTTTAAAATTTTTATTGGACCAGCATATTTATAATTTTTAATTATTGATTTAGGCCCAACAGATTATTGTTGGAGTGTGGTATGATCAGATAAACTTTTATTTCTTTAAGTAACACTCAGTGATGTTATTTGGATACAATATGTATTTTGACGTGCCTAGGTTCAAGACTACCTTATATTTATTCCTTTAGAAACTTCCACCTTATCCTAATTTATTACTGCAAATATTCTCTTTTTGTCTGTACTACCAACAAAATTTTCCATGTCAACAAATAAACATTACATTCATGAGTAAAAACATAAAATTATTCTCATAAAGTGTAAAAATTACAAATCCTAAGCCCTAATTTATATGGAGAAAATTTTTATTTCAATTTCAAATTAACAAAAAACCGTTTTACAAAAGGTGTCTGTTCTCGCAAGGAATGGCTTGGTATTGAAATTTAAAATGAATATATTATATATAACAAATATAAAGCCAAAAATGTAAAAATAATACCATCTTTCTGGTCAAGTCTGATATAAGAAAAAAAATTGTCAGCAAATGAATGTGTTTGGGCTGGGTTTTGGTCATTTCTTTCCCATTTTCACGACTTTAAACCTAAGAACATACATGCATATATATAATAATATGTTTTTTAATTTAAAAAATTTGGTTCGGATAGGCTTTTATTAATTCACTTGTCTATTTTTTTGTAAACTTAATATTGTCTAGCTAAATATTATTCGATAATTCTATATTGGTATTCATTTCATGTCTCTGCAAATAAATAAAGCATAAATTAATCATTAAAAAAAGCAACAAGAACAGCAACCATTTCGTGTTCTTAGTCTCGCGCGAAACACACAGAATGGCAAAGAAATTGACATTTACCATGAAAAAAAAAATTGTGGTAAAAAATCAATTCAAAAATGAATGCCAGAACTTATATAAAAACAGTAAAAAATCGATCGCTGAAATAAATCAACAAAAATATGTACTTATGATTTTTTACAAAAAAAATATGTAAAAAAATGAGCTAAACGAATTTCACAGACAATTAATAATTTGTTTAAATTAACCAATTTAACTAAAAGAATTTGGGTCAGAAAAATGTTTATACACTTCAATTTTATAATTAACTATAAAAATAAGAATTGAACAAACTGTATCAGATTTATAGAAAACTCTTCCTAACATTTTAACATAGAAATGGATTAAGTCCGAACACATGCCGAGATTCTGCTACAAATAAATAAACACTTGTAAAATTGCCGATGCGGTAGTGACTGTCGCGAGAGCGCGAGTTCGACGCCAAAAACTAAAGTTTTCAAAAGATTAATAACATTAAAACATCAATTATTAAAAACTCATGTAATATAATAAAATTAATAATTAATAGAAATAAAAAAATGAATAATAAAACCTTAATGATAGAAGGAACACAAAGTGTGACGAATCATAAACATATAAAATGAATTTAAAATAAAAAGGGTACGGAAAATTTGCTAAAAAATAATCATAAATAAAACTAAAATAACTAAATAAAAGATAAAATGGCTATTGTAAAGAAAATGACATTAAAAACTTTTAATAAATTACGGACATTTGAAGTATCAGCAACTGACTTTTTAATTACTTTGTTTTTAGGATCGCAAAGAACGATTCCTATTCAAATTGTAGAAATTTGAACGGAGCTCTCTCTTTAATTTCATTAAAATTTCTCAATTTAATTTATTTAAAAATTTTTTTTTAATTAAAAACAATTGGTAATAATAAATAAAATAAAAAAAACTACTATTTGAGAATTTTTTCCTATATATCCAAAAATGCAACCTCTGAATCACATTAACTTGGAATTTTCGTACAGAAATGCGTCATTTCCCGTGTTATTCCTCAAATTGTAAAATTAATATTTTATAAAAAATAATAATTTTTAAAAGTAGCAGATAATTCGCCAATTAATCGCAAATGCGCTTTAAGAAGTGACAGCTGTAATAGAAGACCGTTGGCGTGCAATATCTTCTATAAATTTCGCCCATAAATCATTTCTGAACTCTAAAAAATTTATAGACGAATATAAAATAACTTTAGTTTAAAAGGTGCAATGTTTAAATCTTGACACTGACAACAGTTTTAATGTAAGCAAAATAAAAGATTGGAATTATTTAAGGAAAAAAATGGGACTATTAGCTCAAAATAAACGACCAGGATAAATGTTATTAAAAAAAATTCATATCGAATTGAAAGATTTAGAAAAGCATAGAGTCTAATGATAATAAAAAAATTTAATATTGCTAATTTGCACCAGGAGACAATTCTCATAAATTTATAGAGCGCAAGAAGCCATTTTATAACAGAAAAAGGATTAATCTTGTAATTATTTTTGAAATAATTAGAATTTTCAACTAAGTAAATTATAAAGCAATAAGTTCTAAAAATTACATAAAAATACCCAGTTAAAATTATCGAAAATGAAGATAAAATTATTTACAAATTAAAAAATATTAAATCGACATTCAATTACTAAAATAAAACAATTTAATGATAGCAAATGCTGTCAGCGCTAAACCGAACGAAATATTTTCGCTTAAATAATTATGTTTGTGACAAGCAATTTTCAACCAAATCCGATGCAGTCCAATTGATGGAATACTGGTGAAGGAAAGCTTTCTAAATAATTTAGCGCGAACATTGCTTGCATCAATCTAATCGTTGTGGAAGTGGTGAAAAATTTTAATTTTTATATAAACAAATATTATAATGAAGTGATAGAAAATCTGAATTCTATTTAAATTTGTTTGAAAAATAATTATAATAAATAAGAATTTTGCAATTTCTCAGACAATGTCAATGCTTCAAATACAACCAAAAATCGTATTTTAGTTGTTCTGAATGTAAATAAAAAACGAGGAAGATATCATTACTAACAGTAATCGTAATTTGAATTAATAAATATTTTTAAGAAAGTACTAATTAATACTTATTATTTGAATTATAGTTAATTCTTTATTTATAAAGATCAATAAAATTATATTGATAATAGAGTATAACCCAAATTCTATAATTTTCTATCATTCATTTAGTAAATGGACTTGGCATAAATAATATAAAATAATCTTATTAATACCCCACAGAACATGTAAATATTCACAGACGCAGCGAACCATTATTAAAAGGATTCGGTACCAATTAAAAAATCTACATTCTACAAAGAAATAATATATGCAAAGAAGAGAAACTAAACCAAATAAATAAATAATTTTTTAATAACAAAGAATATTGCTGCCTTTAATCCTACGGCGACCTTAAGCGGATATTAACATATAAAACTTTCAATAAAATTAATAGCAACACAGAATTTGAGTTAAACCAAATTCTATTATCCCTTTTTTGAAAATGCAACTCTTTTTGTTGTTTTTCTTTTTCTTCATATTTTGTTTCGTCTTGAAATCAAACGGGAGCCTCACTATTCACTATAGGACAAAATTTTTTTAACGAGAAATATTGAAATCTTTAACTTGTATTCAAAAAAAGTGATTTAATTAATGCAATTTTAGAAAACTTTAAATGGGATAAAGTAGATGAAAAATTAGTAAAATATTACATATCAACAATAGGAAATTTAAACCATTATAAGCAACTCTACGAATCAAAGGATTTTATTTTCTGCTGCGAACCGATAATATGCATAAACTGAAAAGATTATTTCGAAGAATGTCATTGCACTTAAAGCACCTATAAAAGAAAAAGCACGCAGCAACATTTGAATTCATAAATATGATAAATTGCAATATAAAAGACAATCTTATATGTATGAGCATTTAATTACACAAAGTAACTTTTATTTAAAACTAAAAAGCAACTTAATCTAAAAATTAAAACAGGCAATTAAATAGAAGTATTTGAGAATAAAGATCCAAACTAAAATTTGTAGTAATGTTAATGAGGGTAGGACAATTATCGCTTGAACTTTTAAACTCGCCTTAACGTTGTATTCAAACTGAGTGTTATACGCGGTTGGATAGAAAGAATTTTTTTTCTAAATTTAAAGTCATCTATTAATCAGAGTGAATATCGAAACATTTCAACAAATATATTTGAAAATTTCAAAAACAAATAAAAATTAATTTTCAAAATTTGACGAGAATTACTGCCCCCCAAAAGAAAACCAAATATATATAAATATACTCTATTTTATACACAAATAGCTTAACGAAATGTGTTTAAATCCAAAAAAATAACAATTTTTTTTCTAAATGGAAACTAATGTTGCTCATTAAAGCTATTAATAATGCGTACCTGTAATTGATACCGCAGAGGATAATAAGAACACATGCCATTAAATGCCCATTTTACTTTCTAATGGCTTTTTTTAAATTAATACAAATTAAGATTAAGTATTATTTTTTATTAACGAAAATTATATTGTTTGTAAAAATAAAAGCCCTCGCACAATGATACGTCATAAATAATATTTAAACAAAATTCAAACCATAAATAAATGCAAGAAATTATTAAAAATACATGAAATAATGCCTATTTTGACTAAAAAAGGAGCAATATCGATATGGTCTACACTGATAAAAAAAACTCGAATTGAATTTTGGAAAGTATTAAAAACTTATGTATTGAATACACAGAATTGTATGTAAAAATATGACAAAAGTTAGTAATACGAAACTATTTCTTTGCCCTTATAGCATTTATTAAAGAAATAGTCTAGCCAGCTTTCTAATAGAAAAACTATGAAATTAAAATTAATCTCCAATGAAATTATAGTTTTTAAAATATAAACTATTCGATTAATTTATTGGATTCAAAAAAAAAACCAAAAACTCATTTTTATATGGTCCTATAAAGCAAAAAAATGACCGTCTATATTTATATGGACATCAATTAGTAAACGAAAATTAAGTTACACTTTCCAAAAAGTAAACATTAGTAAATGGCAATGCTAAATTACCATTTAAGATAAATTTACCTAAAATAATGAAAAATAAAACATTTAATTGTATTTCGAAAACAATCGCATTACCATTTCTTTTTTTACATCACTGCTCAATGACTTAGATCAACCAAACGGACAAAAAACTTCTTCTTTACACGTACTGCTCTTATATTCTTTAAAACCAATACTCGAAATGCTAGTTTACCAATGAAAATCTAGTTGTAATTTATAAAAAATGTTTCTTCTTGGAAAAGCACGTTAAAAACGCTAGGTTAATTTATACGAATAAAATAATTTATGAAACAACAAAAAAAAATTATAATGTATGGAAAAATTAAAAATAATAATATTAAAAAAAAAATTTAATTTATATTTAGAAAGTTGACGACGTAAAAAGTGGTTAATTAAATTATGAATCAATCATAAATCTTACTAGTACAAATAAAATTATGGTTTTATGCATCATTATAATAATGAAAATAATCACTCATCTTCAATTATAGAATTAAAACATTAAAAAAACTAAATTTAGCTTAATGTATCAATAAAAATGCTGTTTTTATAAAAGTATTAAAATTAATAGAAATTCCATTTTTTAATTTATTCAAAAATAAAGAGAAATAACAACTATTATTTTGTTCAATAAGTGATACAATAATGAATTTTGTCTGTTATTGGCACGTCATTTGAATAAATGGTGCTAGTGCGTTAGTTAAATTAGAAATTGTTTAATTGCTCGACCCCCAATTAAAAAATTTGGACTATCGTGCGCTGAATTTAATTAATTATTGAAGCATTTGCTCGGTATACTAAGAATTTTTAAAAATTAAATTATTTTGATACGTAAATATTTGGATTTGTGAATTATACCGACAATTACAATAATTTAGATTTATCGAATCGTATTATTTGAAATCTTTATTAATTTTAATTTTATAAAATCTCGTGCACTTTTTTGTTGCTTAAATAAACTTTAAAATTATTGTGATCATGCCCCATTCCAATCTGGTTCTTGGCGAGTTAATTTAACTTTGATGCTAGCAGTATAGTGTTCTGATAAGTCTTAATGAATTTGCATGCCTTATTTTTTGTAATTTTTTTAATATTAAATTAAAACTATCTGATTAAAAAAGTAATTCTATTTAAATAAACAATTTCTGAATTACAAAAATATTTAAACACTTAATATCTTAAAAGCTTTAATTGTAAATTTACTAGCACATGATCCACAAGCCAAAAATGGAAATAATTTCACACATTTATGATTGGATTTTAGTATTATTATAATTTTTGGATAAATTAATTGGTTTTTGTAATGTGAAATTTTATTTAATGCTTCAACGTATCCTTATCAGTTCTCAGTTTTGATTTCGTTTAAGAAATTTAAAAATTTTTTATAGTTTTAAAGTGTAAGTTTTTTGGTGTTCAATCGCTCTGATAAAAAATTCATTAATATTCTATCGTATAATAGTTGAAAATTAATTTCAATTCTAAATAATTATCGTTTTTACAGTTCTAGATTTCTTGGGTTTTTGATTTTGATTTTGCTACTGAGATGGCATGGCATTTCTAACTTTTTTCGTTGGGGCCTAACTTGACGCACTGTATTAATGTTGGTCGCCGCCAGCTCTCTTGCTTATTATACGAAATTCAATCTTAGTATTCATCAAATTATTGGTTAGTTTTTGCCATTTAGATTTTATTATTGTATCATTTAATACATATGTATTGGTCTTCTCTTAAATATTATTTAGCATCCATGAAATCCTTATTAGAATTAATTTTTGCCATTCAAAAGAGCGAAATAGATTTACATTCATTTATGATTATTAAAGGTAATTTTTTTGTTAAATAAATTTGTTTAATTATAAAGAACTTTTTATTTACAGTGATATATTTAATTAAATTTTAAATTTTTCTATTTTATGGCGTTGTGGTTTACACTGTCTAGTGGGTGTAGCTTCTGTGAAATAGCAATTAACGGGCTTACAACATTTTTAAGCCATTATTTTCAAAAAGATTTTTGTATTATGAGGAAAAAAATAAGCAATAATTATCTTTTTATTGTTTAAATATAGTCAGATTTGTTATCATTTTCCTTTATTTTTCGTGAATAGGGTTTATTTATAAATTAATTTTTGCTTCTCTTCTGACATCTTTCTGTTATATTCTATATTTAAGTGAGAAAGGTATCAGGTTCATAAAATGTGTGTGACAACTCGTGCCAAAAATTCTTTTGTTATTTTTAAACCCTCTTGTGCTTGATTGTTTTGAAGTATTTTATAGATAAATATTTTAAATTGTTATGTTTTTTGTGTATTTATAAGTTGATACTACATTATTTAATTGTTCATTAGACACACATTGCACAAATTGGTTTTTTCGTTTCCCTGGCCAACTAGCTCATGCCTTTGCATGACAGTTATCAGCAGGTTCACGAAAAGCCACCTTACAAAAAGATTAATTTATTATTATTTTTTAAGTTCCTTCACACTTTTTAAAATGATGTTAAACAGCTCTTGATATTTTTTAATTTTTTTTACTAGGAGCTTTTTCTTTTACATATTTGCCCAAATGTTGTGGAAAAGATTGGTGCAGAATTGCATTCCAAATTATAAAGTTAATCAATTAAATGATTTTGTTTATTTTCAGTACAGTTTTAATTTCTATAGCGCAATATTCAATAAATAGTTTGAGGTCTAGCACAATTTCAAATGACTCCATTTACTTTTAGTACGGTTTTATTTTTTGTTGACAAAATCATTAGATAAAATATGAAATCCAAATGCTGCTATTGCATGACTTCATGGAAATTTTCTCATTTTATTGAACTAATAACGATACTTGCTTTCAAGGAAAATATTTTTTCGTTGTATCAAATCGGCAATATTTTTTTTATTAATAAATGCGTAAAAATAGTTTTTAATTTATAGATATATTTTAATTTTTTTTTAGATGAGTGTTTTCTTTTATATATTTGGATAACTGTTGTGGAAGAAATTGATGTAGAAATTCATTCCAAATCATAAGCTGATATGCCGAGAAATTCGAAGGGTCGGCAAGACTTGCGTTTGATAGACTTTTAATGAAACAAAAATTAATTTAGTCCGATGCCAGACCTAGCGCCACTTTAGTTTAAATTACTATTGAGAAAATATTTAACAAAATTACTGACACACACACAAACACGCACTGATTATGACCCTTTTTATAATGTTCTCTTTTAACAAATTTAATTTATTTGTATATTGTCTATAACAAATAATACTTTATAAATTATAATTCAAAACATTTTAAAAATTATTCTGTGTATTTTGTTTGTTGGTTGAAAGTTTTTTCGACCTTCTATTTACCTCATTGTCAGCTTTTTTTATTTGTTTTATTCCTTCAGTAAGAAATTTCTTAGTAATTTGCAAAAAAACTTAATACTTTGTTATTTAATAACAAAGCCAGTCCTCTAGGCGTTGAGCTATTAGCATAGACCTAAAAGTGGTTCTACCATCTTATTAACAATTATTATTTTACCACAGGTCTATTCAGATCCTCGAACATAATTTATCTTTGGTTTCTTTTTAAGATTTATTAGGAGTTATTTGAAGGAGAGATTTAATTAATTTTCTTTCCAATTTTTTGGTAACTTAAATATCGGCAATTCTATCTTGGTATTCATGAATGCCTTATTAGAATTAATTTTTTCCATGGATTTTATCATTGTATCATCCTTGGTGCCCTGATTGCCGAGAAAAAATTAGATTAACTTTTTCATTGATTATTTAATGTAATTGTTTTAACAAAAAAATAAATTTAGTTTAATTGTTTAATTATATTTTTTTGTGGATTGACCTAGCACCGGGGATTAAATATTACCAATTCTAGATTAATGACATTAATATTTCGGTCGGTTTAGCGATGACAGCATTTTATTATCATTAAATTTTTGTTTTAGTTTAGTTTGTGCATGTCGATTAATTTTTAGTGTAGTTAATAATAAATTTTTTTTGCTTTTATTAATAGGGTTGCTTACATATATATATATCATTATATTTTTGGCTTTATCAAAGCATCAGATATCTTTCTAAGTTATATTAATAACGTTTCATTCTTGTGGATTTTTATTTAAATCCTCATTTTTTTTCTGATCAATGTTTTAGTTTAACTGGGTAATTTCAACACGAATAATTTAACTCAGTGTGTTTTTTTGAAATTTGGTTGTAAAAATTAAAAAACTGCAATTATAGGAAAAAAATTTTTAAATAAATTTTCACCCCTAATTTTCGACTTTTTTTACATATATGGTACATATTTTAAGGTTTTTTACATATTTCATACATATTTGACAAAGTTTTTTATATGTTGGCCATTTTTCATACATATTTTTGGCAGCTCTAGTAATTAATGCTTTTATTAGTGTTAAAAATGGCAATGTGATAGCTGTTCCAAGAGACTTTTTTTTACGCTAAATTTCTTGGCTAGCTGCAAAACTGGAGTCGTGTTATCTTAATATTTGATTATTCATTTGATTTACACTCGGAGACCCAAAATTGCTCGTGCAATTTTTTAGCTTCCATTGTTGTAACGGTCTCGGAAGATTAAACCTGCACTGATTTTAATATTTAAATTTAGCAATAGTTTACTTTTTCATTATTGAATATAAGAAATTGCAGTTTTTGTATTAATTTTTCGAATATTTACAATTTTTAATTTTGTCTATTTTAATTTTTTAAAATTTATTTATTAGGTAATTAATTTAATTTGTAATTTTTGTTTACAAGATACCTATTTAAATTAGTAGGTAACTGATTTAAGAATGAATATCATTGTTTTTTTAATATTTTATATTTTAAATTTAAGATTGGTAAGTATTAGATTTTTTTGCATCTATTTATACTAGTAATAAAGTAGTAATTATTTTTAGCTTATCAGAAGGGGGCTTTATTTTTTGGGGGGGGGGGGCTCTACTACAGAGGGCTTTATATTCCAACCCCTATCAAAAGGCGGGCTTTATTACAAGGGGAGCTCTACCACAGGGTTGGGGGGGGGGGCTTTAATATAGGAATTACGGTATGGGATGCGCTTTCTGTTAGCATCTTTTATGATGTTCTGACCATATGTGAAGGAAAAAGATGATCCTGAAAAGCAAATTGAATAATAAATATTAATTTAATTAATTTTTTTTTCTTTGAGGTTTATTGGTATTGACATGTAAGAGTTGGGGCAACATTGGTCTCGGGATTAATTCCTCCCACATTCCTTCCATTACAACAACCAACCGCCTTTACAATCCATTCGCATTTGCTTATTTTTCCCTGACCCGACATTTTCTTCTCTCGTCCTTTTATATTCATTTTCCAAAAATGAACTCGAACTACGTTTCTGCAATTTTCACGCAACATGAATTTAAGGCGTTGGCTCGATGCAATTGCGCTGCGTTGGGTCGATGAACTGGGCGAAAGTCCAAAAAGTCGCGCCATGCGAATCGGTAGAGATGTTGCGGAAGAAGGCCAGCAACAGCAGCAGCAGCAAGGACAACGAATCAAAGAGGAGGCCAACGAAGAGGATGCCGAAAATGTGTTGCCGAAAACGCCAGTGGAGGACACTCAAAACGCCGAAAATGTGATGCCACTGGTGGAAACACCGCGCAAATCAAGGCGCTCGGCCCAAGGTTCAAGTGCATAATTTGCACTCCGCAACGACGCGGCGGGGAGAGGAAGTGCAAATCGGGTTGCGTGTATAAATGCATCATTTGTACACCGCAATGACGGCACAATTGACAGTGTGTGCACACTGCGGAGCCAAATGAAAAAAGAATGAAGTACGATCAGTGGCGGTAATAAGGATTTTAATTTTTTACTTTGACTTTGGAAATAATAAAATTTCTCTTTAAAAGGTTCACTATTATGGTAAAATGTTAAAGGGTATTTTGAAAAATGATTTGTGAATTGGGATTTAAATAATCAGTGCAGGCCACTAACCCAAATATGCACCGAGATATGGCAAAAAAAAAGTTAAAGATATAAACTATAGTATTAGGTGCCATCCCGGCCTTAGGGTGATATGAGAAGCATTTCTCTTTTGGCGATTTAGCTGTGTAGGTAATAGAAAATGGAAGAGTATTGAAAAAATTCAGTTGCAATGACTATAGGTACAACAATTCATAATGTGGTCAATTAAAGGAATGAAATAATGAAAAAATAAATAAGTTAGCTCATGCAATAACCTCGCCCGCCCATTAGAACGAACACGGCAAAAATAAAATTAACAGAAACATGAGGGAATAAATTTTGGCGCACTGCAGCCCGTTTGATTTGCAATAATTTTCAACTGCAAATTACTAATCCCATGAACAGTTGTACACAAAAACCTAAGACCCGGATTCTGACTTTTTCCGAATTTATATTTTCAAAAATAACAGTCATTTTATTTTGGAGAATGAAACTCCACCGGGTAATGGGCCGGTCTACGACGTTCTACAAACTTGGTATCATTCTACAGTTCTACCTCTTTTGATTATTGGTGCATAGCTAAGCGTTTGCTTTAAATAGCTTCAAAACAAGATGAGCATTCGAATGATACCAAAATGAAGAAATAGGGTGATTAAGAAAAAAGTAGAGCCCATGGATGTGTCTTTAATTCTTGGCATCATTAATTATTTAAACCAAAACCTGCAAAAACTCCTCCAAAAACGCCAGCTCTTTCCGAGCGTAGGTAGTTCCACTTCCGCTAAAACATTTTAAAAATAAATGGATTATTTGTAAACATCATAATATTGATTTGAAATAAGACAAATAATAAAACACTAGCGAAATCAAACAATAATATTTTTTTGCAAACAACGAAATCGAATCGATACATAAATCAAACCAAAAAAAATCAGACAATAGTAATAAAGTAAAAATATTGGGCCGATACAATCAATAAAATTGCAAACAAAAGCAAGGCGACGCGCTCCCTCCAGGCCCACTGCACCAAATTGAACGGTGGTTGAGCAACAGCGACGGCGGCTGGCTCGGCTGCGACAATTGCAGCCGAGCTTGGTTCAGCAACAGCAGCAGCAACGGTTGTCGCGCCAAGATCGACACCATTTAATTCTTCCATTACAATGTGCATTTATAAAAAAATTTTAAAAGTTAGACCGTAAAATAAAAATAAATAAAAAATAGGTCCACACCCTTGGGTCCCAAAAAAAAAGTATGTCTTTACCCTTGAGCTCCAGAAAAACAGCCTATACCGTTTGGTTACAAAAAATGACGCCAACATTTCGCCTAATATTTGAATTTTAAAATAGCGCCATTTTGGCGCTAAATTCAAAAAGGTAACCCTGTCCACTGGTTAACTACTAATGTGCTAGGTGATAAGTTAACTCTTTCCTTTACCTATTTTTAGGCTTTAAAATTTTTGACGCCTATTTCGGTAGCATTTTGAAATTTTATGCGTTTTTCATGCCTTTTTCGCGTCTTTTGGTGCATTTTTTGCAGCCCTACTAATGACCATTTATTAATTAGTTCTTAAATTTGATAATTTATCTAAAATGATACTGGAAAGAATTTGAATATAATAAAAAATTTTAGCCGAGCTGCTCTTCATAATATATTGTTTGATGACTATCATCACTTATGTGCGGGAGCCAGAAATATTGATGGAATGGGGGTAAAACAGATTAATATTTTTTCAATTCAATTGAGGTTTATTTTATACTTTGAACAAAATTATGCCCCTAAAAGGCAATTATGAATCAAACCAACCCAAACCAGTCGATTAAAAAGTAGAAAATGCCAATCAGCCATTTATCCTAGCTTAGTATTTCATTCCTAAACTTTCAAATTGATATTCAGGGGGACTCGGGCGCTGCTCTGATAGAAGATACAAACCGACTATCGTATGCAGTTGGGTTGTATTCGACACAAACGACAAATACAACTCTTCATCAAGTCATGCCGGGCGAGTTTTAATAAAATTTAATTTTATCTAAAGGAGCACACGAAAACCTATTAATTAACAAATTAATCTATATTTTGGTTGTTTATGCGTTTTGAATTGTTATGTAACAAAATCAAATTTATCTAATATTTTTACATGAAATTTCGCTATTTTTTCTGGTGATTGCTAATCGCCAAGATTGTCGCCAAAGGGATTTGGCTGAGCAGACACAATGGATGAGTCGGAGTTGCTCTCCGGACTCGGGTTGGAATTTGGGGGGCGGACAGGCAATGCC